>OMLB01063358.1:0-17850 GCA_900302555.1 Myripristis jacobus | reverse complement strand
TGCAACTTAATTAAAAAAAAAAAAAAAAGAAAAAAAGAAAAAAAAAAGAGTTGGAGTTCAAAGTCTGCTCCATTCTATTCCAGCAGCCATACCTGTCAATGTAATCAAACAAGTACATAATGTCTGTACAGTAAGCTTCAGCTCAGCTTTCATCAGACAAAAGCAGAACTGCTGCAGGCACAGATACAGGATGCGGACACTCTGGGAACCACTATCGACTGGTTTGCCTCCCTACATTTGTGCAGTCATCCCACTTAAAGCGTGCTGTTAACTGTGGGTCTGCTATCGGACAAGTAATAAGGAGGATTGTGCATGATGCAGCAATATATTGATCGTCCTGGCACAGGAAGTTGGCTGGGATGGAAACAACTGACACACAGCAAACAGCAAAAAATCCACGATGACATTGCCTCGGGATCAAGCAGTTGACGTCGTGGTGTGGATTATCTCTGATTGGTGTTGCTACACTGTTGGTGTGACTGTCAGGCTTTACTAAGTAGTTATTAGCAGACATTGTGGGGTGTAATGATTGTTTATGTCTACAAGCGAAATATTAGTTATTAGTGATTTGCCGGTTGTAGAATGGATTTGATTTTGTTATGTGGACAGTTTTCATATTTGAGGGTCTGTGGGATCGAGTGTAAGATGTCAGACCCAAGCCCGGACTCTTAATAAGGAAGTGAAAAGTGTCAGTGGTTTGCCTGCACAGTGAACATGTCCTCCTCTGACAGAGAGACTGCAGCAGCACTAATCCTGCTTCCTTTCAATCTCACTCTTGTGTAATCTGTGTATTCAGTAATCTGCATAATCTCTCAGTTTTGGTGCTGCAGAGACTCACTTTCACGAGAATCTGGGGTTGATTGAAGTGTGGGGTCCAACTTTCTTTAACATTGAATTCAGGGCACATTCAAATCCATGGGTTATCTTTGCTTTTCTTCAATTCAGTGTTGACGTGTGCTACTTTTAGAAGACCGCATGCACTGTTTTTGCTGAGGACAGCCAACAAGAAACAGTACTTTCTTACAAGTAGAAGTCTGAGGTTTGTCACACTGGCTGGCACATACAGGAGCAAAATGTGAACTCCCTCTTGTGTGCATGCAAAACCTCTGATCTGCCAGTTAAAGCTGCAGAGTTCATGCACATCAATTGTGCCACGTTGATCCTTGAGTGTACACTGGTTATCTATGTAGGTTTTAAGGTAGATTACAGATGGTGAGATCAGTGTCATGTGCTCCACTGTGTAATCTACCTCGCCCACTACGGTCAACACCACCATTACTGACACCATTACAGCCAAACAAATACACTGTGATGCCATTAACATCAAGTGAAATTTGATAATATTTTGCACTCTACACTGCCTTATATCCAAAGATTTTAGACACCTACAGATTGTAATTATTCTTTGAATAACAGTATTATTATCATGCAGCCAACTACAGATAAGTTAATTGTTAAAAAATGTAATAAATTATCTACTTTAAATATAAATGTATTTTTTCTATTTTTAAAAATCTGCTTTTTGAAACAGTTTTTGTTAAGTGTGACTTTGTGTAAGCAGCAAGATTTTATCTGTCGATGTTCCTCATATTTAGGAACATGAAAGTCATTCGACATGTAAATGAAGCAGGTAAACGCTAGAGTTTTGTTTGCTGCAATTTGCTGTGGTGACTGCAGTAGTATGGGACTAATTATAGTTTTCAGAACTAGTCTGTCAGGTTTGGAGAGCAGTTACTTATGCATCGAGGTCTCGTGTAAAGAGTGCACAGGTATTTATAACATCTGTGGGTTAGTATCTCTCGGCTATTAGCCACAACTTCTGCAACATTTGTACATCCTGTTCAGGTCGGACTACATGAGACGTGTTACAAAGTCATGCCTAACTTCCTCACACTCAGCTTGTGACATTCATCTACATGTCTCTTCCTCAATTTCATGCACAGAGTTGTACCTGTCCAGTTTGGTATCACTTGCAGATATTTTGGGAGAAAAACTGTATCTGCTCCAAAACACACATTTAAAAATGCCTGCTTCCTGTTTCTCTGCTCTCTTCACATCTTTTTGCATCTCTTCTCCTCTTCCCCCTCTGCTGCATGTCTCTTCCTCCTTATCTCTCTCTTTCTCATGGTCCACCTCTCCCTCTCTCTCAGAGTCATCATGGTGTCCCATAAGGAGTTTGAGGGTGCGGGGAAGCAGCCGGGGCTGCAGGTGTGGCGTATTGAGAACATGGACCTGAAGCCGGTTCCCAAAGGTCTGCATGGCAACTTCTACACTGGAGACGCCTACCTGCTGCTCTTCACCACGCAAGCGCCCTCCCACTACATCCACATGTGGATAGGTGAGACGCAGACACACACCGATACACACCAGTGTTAATCAGGGATAACATGTTGGAGTAGTCAGATTACTTTTTTGTGGTAGCTAATTATTGCGATTCATCTTTGTAGCCCTTTAAGACAGGAAACAAAGCATTTAAACGATTGCCTCTGAAAGTCTCATCCCCACCATTTATACACATGCACACACAGTAGACCATGTTGAGCATCAATGCACTGAGATCATGCATGCATAGAAATGCACATACACAGGGATAAACACACTAACAGCTTAAGATGAGAGTGAGACAGAATTAGAGACACATATCTCTGACTTTTCATCTGAGTGTTACATTATAGCTCTTTTGAGTTTACAACATGATTAGGGACTGGCTCTCAGCGCTGAATGTGTTGAGAAGCGGGAGAGGAAGTTGTTGAAACTTTCCACCCTAAAACTCACATCAATGTGTGAAATTCCTCTCTGAAACACTTAGCCTCAGTTCAAATCAGTGCAGAGCCAGCAGTGATAATACAGCTTTCGGCTTTCGCACTAAGTGGAAAAGTATTTGCCCATGCTTGGCAAATTTACAGTTACATAATCCCAACAGAAAACAGACTGAAGCAGCTGCCTGTGCATGCTGGCACACATCTGGAACACCCCTCTAGGTGTGTCATCGCAAGACACAGGCACCGGCCCTCACATGTCAGAGCCGTGCCCTGCGACCACGCCCGCACTGCCACCAGCCAGACGCCGGCTCTCTGTTGCCACTGCGACCATCTGCTAGCAGCAGAAATAACACGTGAACATAATTGATCCCTCTGTCTGGGGTGGATGTTAGTCATATTGTGGAACTTTTTTGTCCATATTTTTGAGCCATCCGAGCGCACTGGATGGATGCAAAGCGACTCCGCCCCAGATGCGGTTGCTTGTGGTTCAAAGTCTCCATGCCTGAGTCAGGGTTCCCGTAAGGTCACTGCAGCACTTGGAGGGCCAGAATTTGCTTTGCTCGTGTGTTTTAATGAACCCCACTCCGATGTTTGTAAGAGCTCGGTTTAAGAGGGCTCAAGACATGAAATCACAGGGTTTTTGGAGGGGAAAAGTTCTGAAAAACACAGAGTACAATGGACTCTCTCCTCCAGGTGATGAGTGTACGCAGGATGAAAGTGGTGCGGCGGCCATTTTTGCGACACAGCTGGACGACTTCCTGGGTGGCGGGCCGGTGCAGTTCAGGGAGACCCAGAACAACGAATCCCTCACCTTTGTGGGATACTTCAAATCAGGCATCAAGTACCAGGTGAGTTTCTCAAAGCAGCAGGGACAGTTTGGGTGGGAGGGGTCAGTATGTGGCTGATGCAGTGGCTGACTGAATGATAAATTCAGTGATTTATTGGTTGATGTTGTAAAGAAAAGAAAAATGCACATTAAAGCCGCGTCTCGTGTTTTTCCTCTGTTATTACTCTTAGCTTACCTAAATAAAATTATGCAATAAAATGGAGAAAATGTATTTCTTACACCAAGAAATGGAGTGAATTCTGATTATTACAAATAACTTATAAAAGGTTGCAGTGATGTGTATCAGGAGGGCCTTTGAGCTTTAAATAAATATAACCACAAGGTTTAATGATTATCAGCATCTCGTGAACTTTGCCATGCAGTTAAGCTGATGAGTCTGAAGTTCAGAGGAAACAAAACATTACCCCTTCGCTGTTTATATCCCAGGGTGTGTCTGACTCACTTAAACACCGTATCCATGGCAACCACCTCGTTCAAAGGCAGGCATTTGCTCTAGTTAACGTTCATCCAGCATCTGTTTGTGATTTCCATAGAAAACATCCAAGCCTCCTCCTGGTTTGGATGGATGTAATTAGCCTGGAGTCCTGTTTACTACTTGTGCAAAGTTGGTCTGTGGAAACTGTACTGTGAGTTCTCTTTTAATTTTGCACATGCGCAGAAACACAGGCGCACACACACTTACACAATGTTCTTCAGACAGAGAGAGAGAAAGAAAGAGAGAGAGAGAGAGAGAGAGAGGACCAAACCTCATTATCTCTTCATAGTTTTGGTAACTCTACAGTTAGGAAACAATCCTTCCATTAAAATAAACACTGCTGCATTGTTGCCATGGAAAATTTTACTGCTTTTTCTCTGGAGAAAGGCAGAAAGACAGCATGAATGTGGTTTCCATTTGGAGGCCCTCCCCCTCAAGACTGCGAGCCCTTTTGGGGAAAAGTTAAGTCTTGAATGCACAAAGCTATTATTCTGTTCACACAGAGTGACAGGGCTTCAGTAGATCTATAGGTTTCTACCTACTGAAAAGCTCATTTAACATTATCTATCAGTGCGTATGAGAGTCCAGTGAGAACACAGCTTGTCGTCTGCAGCAGAATGTGTTTCTGTTGTGCGTTTGCAGCGTTTGATTTGCATGTCTTGTAAATACTTGTTTTGTTTATTGGCTTTACCGAGGACGGCACGTTACGACACAATCCCACCTCTCAGGTACAACAAAGAACAGACGTGATTCTCCTCCTTTCAATAAGGGAAGAATCATATTAGTTTCCATGTTGTTCTCTTTTTGATAAGGTTTGCTGGTTGTGTTACCTGCAATTTAGAGTACATCAATTACTCATAATATTTTACAGCCTTTTGCCCTTTCAAGTTTTATAGTGATTGATTTTATTATCTATTTTTTATTGGTATACTGATTCATATGACTTGAGCAAGAGAGCTCGCTCTCAGTGGGCATTCCCTTTAGAAATACAGGTTAAAAAAATCTACTGCTGCTACATTATGTCTTCTGCTCTTATCTGACCCCTCACATCGGGCTAAGTGATATGAGGAAAATCAAATATCAAGATATCTTTGACTGAATACCTTGATATTGATATGACTGTTATGACAATATCGAAGGGATGACTATTGGTACTTTCATAAGACATTTAAACTAGAGATTTCTGATAAACAGTAATTAGCAATGTGGATATGATAATGGGACAACTAGAACAGCCGAATAACTTCAGAAAATTGCATCCCTTTACGTTAATGCAGCCTTTAAAACCAGGAGAAGACATTACTTATTACGATATCCAAAATCCAAGATGATATCTAGTCTTATATCCCAATATCAATATAATATTTATTCATCACCCAGCCCTACCCTCACATTGCAACTGGCCAACACATCCTGTCTCCAAACCACTCACGAGTGCATTTGTGACTCTGTTGTTTGACCTGTTTATAACAGCTCCAGTGAACTGGTATATGATTAATGACATTGTAAACCTGTGGGCTGCTGAGTATCTCAAACAGTGAATTTCCCTTTCCTGACTATGTTCATGTGCATAAATTCAATTAAAGCTGGAATTTTTGAACAAACTTCTGTGTCTATAACCCCGAACTTGAACTCTGTTTTGTTACAGAAAGGGGGCGTGGCCTCTGGTTTCCAGCATGTGGTGACCAACGACATGAATGTCAAGCGCCTGCTGCACATCAAGGGGCGGCGGGCCATCCGGGCCACGGAGGTGGCCATGTCCTGGTCCAGCTTCAACCAGGGAGACTGTTTCATCGTTGACCTGGGAAAGGTAAACTGCCTCATATCCCTTTCTGTACGTACATGTGTGTGCGTGTGTGTATCCCACAAATGTTGTATTGATTATCAGTAGCTACAAGATTCACAACGCAAAATTCAAGCTGGATGACTATTCAAGACCCATCTCCAACTGTTATCCGTTAAAGTAATGACACAGCCAACATACTGTGAAGTGATAATAATGTTTACTGTTAAATGGATGGGAACTGAAATTGAAAGGAGACTGATGTTGAACTCTAAGTCCCGTTCCTGTCTCTCTCTCCTGCAGGACATCTACCAGTGGTGTGGCAGTGAGTGCAACCGCTTTGAGAGGCTGAAGGCTTCACAAGTTGCCATCGACATCAGAGACAACGAGAGGAACGGCAGAGCGAAGCTGCAGATGGTGGAGGAAGGGGCCGAGCCACCAGCACTCACAGAGGTGACACACACTCACATGCATGCATGCATACACACACACACACACACACACACTCCTCATTTGCTCTCATTCCACCCTTTACCTCGAATCTCTGCCTCACACTGAATTATTCACCGCCGTGGTGGCCATTTGTGAGTAAAAGCTATATACGTTGATGCATTTCATGGCCAGTGGAGTTGACAGCGTGGGAGTGAGTGGACACAATGCTGCCCTTTGTGCTGTGCTGCTCATGTGCCAACTCTGTGCCAAAGCGGCATTGTAAACGCTACCATTAAACAAGAGAGGAAGGTAAACTCCAAGAGTGTTAATGAGAGAGAGCGAGGGAGAGAGAGAGGCACCATCACAGCGCTGCTCTGTGTGTGTGAGCATGCGCTTTTGGATTTTTGTGCATGAGTGCCCGTAAGACAAAGACAAAGCCTGAGAGAAACAGACAGGAGCTGCGTGATTAATCTCCTCTCGTTCGTTTGCGTAGGCTCTGGGGCCCAAAACCAGCATCGCCCCGGCTACCCCTGACGATGACAAGGTGGACACCTCCAACAGGAAGAAGGGTGCCCTCTACATGGTGAGAGACACAAGTGACACTGTTTGAATTCACAAACATCTGAATGAACCTTCAATTAAACTGAATTCGATCATGGAAGAAAAATGCAGTTTTAAAACTCAACACAGCTTGAAATCCAGGCAGTGTTTGCAAGCAGCACACAAGCACATAGTACACATCCAATTTATGTTCAGTTATCACATACAATCAGTCCTTTTATCACGCTCACAGTAAATAAACCGGGTGCCGTACATGACCTGTTTTGATACTGTACCACATAAAGGTATGTTGTGGAATATATTTGAAAGTACGTCTGCAATAATCTATATATAATCTGTAGATTTTGTGAGTCGGCCTAACAGCTGAGGATGATCTTGTGCTTTGTAGATCTCTGATGCGTCCGGTTCGATGAAGTCGTCGGTTGTGGCCCAGTCCAGTCCTTTCAAACAGGCCATGCTGTCTCCTGAGGAGTGCTACATTCTGGACAACGGCGTGGACAAGAACATCTTTGTATGGAAAGGTGAGACCCGGGTCATAGCTTTATGAACAGAGCAGGAAATGTTGAAGTATGTAACTTTCCTCGCCCGTCTTCCTGTCCTTACGACTGTCCTTATGTTTTATGCATGACTGCACAAACTGGAAGCATGCAGGCTGGAAAATGTGCATGCACACTTGACTGTCCAGCTGCATTTGCCATCATACAGTTGAGAGATTTAGTAGTCTGAGTGTAATATCAATGCATGAATCTACACACTGTATATTAAGTCCATAATGGTTGATACCAATTGATTTTTAAACTGATGATTTGACCCATAGCAATATTAGAAATGATTAGGTTTTATGTTGTATTGTAAGTAACTGTTAATTGCAGATACAGGGTAGTCTATTGAATATAGCCAGCTGTCAGTACTAGGATCAGGTTTGGTGAAGTGTTGCAAACCTAGTTCAGTGAAAAATCTGTAAAGGAAAGTGTCCACTTCATGATCCAAATAACATACCCACCCATTTCCTGCACTGCTGAAGTCCTAGGTTCTTGTACAGATACTCTCCCAAAAATAGCTCAATGGAGACATGCATGTTGGTAAATGTCTTTTAGAATCATCGCCTTCTCATTGTGCCTCTTCATCTGGCTCTGAACAGGTCCCAAGGCCAACATGACAGAGCGTAAAGCTGCCATGGCTGCAGCTCAGCAGTTTATCAAAGAGAAGGGATACTCCGGCAAGACGCAGGTAAACTGGCGGAGTAAACGCAGACAGAGAAACTGCTTCATGTGCATGCAGCAGCAACGTGATGCTTTGAAGTCACTGCGTAGATTGTTCTTGAAGATGCACTGTGACACAAAGACTGACTCTAGGACTTTTAAATTATATGTGTAGGTAAGTAATCAGACCAATATGATGAATCCTCCCCTCACAGATCCAGGTGCTTCCTGCAGGGGGCGAGACCACCCTGTTTAAACAATTCTTCAGCGACTGGAAGGACAAGGACCAGACAACTGGACCCAGCAAGGCCTACACCATCGGCCGCATCGCCAAAGTGGAGCAGGTGCCCTTTGATGCCTCCTCCCTGCACTCCAACAAGGCCATGGCCGCGCAGCATGGCATGGTGGACGACGGCAAGGGGAAGGTCCAGGTATGAGCAGGTTGAACGTTAAAGGAAGCGATTTAAGTGAGGACTGTTTAGACTCCACTGACAGAAACTGTAGCGTAAGCAGTTCTTAAAATGGTTGAGTCATACACAGTTTGCAGCTGAGCCTAATCAATGCTCACTTAAATCAACCCTCAGCAATCAACCCATTATGTTAAGATATGAAAAATATTCCAGTGAAATTAAGCTATTCCTGTTTTTGGCGAAGATGCCTTGGAAGCCCCTTAAGGTCCATTAGGGGCCCTTGGACCCCACTTAGAAAACCACAGGGTTAAAGCGCAGTGTGTGAGTGTGTGTCTGTGGTCTGGTTTTTAGATCTGGCGTGTTGAGGATGGTGAGAAGGTGCCTGTGGATCCCTCCTCCTACGGCCAGTTCTATGGTGGAGACTGTTACCTCATCCTGTACAGCTACAGGCTGGGAGGCCGCGAGCAGCACATCATATACACCTGGTAGGTTGAATACGCATGGCCTTGCATGCCTCTGAGGTGTTATACTGTTGCTAGAAATGGACACAAAGAGAGATCCACACAATAACACTTACATGTATATTTTGTACGATGTTCTATTACAGTTTCTAGCCGTAATATATTGTGGATTAGAAGCTGTGGTGGAGTTTAGACAGCATATGCAGTCTGTCCCAACTGCACCACCACATCCAGTCAATGACCACATAAAAAATGCTATGATTTAAGGCAAGTTTAGACCTTTGTGTGTGTGTTCGTTTGCCAGGCAGGGGCTGAAGTGCACCCAGGATGAGCTGGCAGCTTCGGCCTTCCTGACTGTGAAGCTGGATGACTCAATGGGAGGCTCCCCAGTTCAGGTTAGAGCTGGAGGCACAAACACCACTCATCTGTCCGTCATGACACAAGCTGAGGCTCCATGACACAGTCTTAGTTTTGCAAGCTCCAGCTTGCCAAAGACAACTGCAAAAGTGTTTGGAAAGAACAACTGAAAGACAGTATATGCAATACATAAGACACAGTGGTAAGTGCAGCTAAAACATTGGATTGGCTGGTAAATAAGATAGTATACATATTTAAACAAATAGATGAAGGAGGTGTTGACATGAGCTGACTGACCTGCTCTGGCTGAAGAAGAGGAATGTAGGAGTTGAGAATCTGAAGAATTTAGTATTTCATGCACTAACACCTTGCCATACATACTCAAAGCATGTCAAAGCATAAATTGAATAAGGCACAATCCAAAGTTACCAAACAAGTGCAGAGTAAATGCCTGATAATAACAAGCACAAGATGAAAGATCAATAAAAATAATATAAGAGTAAGTGAAAAATTAAATGTTCAATAAAAATGATTTAAAAAAAACAAAAAAGCAAGATCAAAGCATCCAGTCATAGAAAAATAAATCTTCGGACAGTTTAAAAACAGATAGACATCATTCAGTAAAATGCAACATGCCGCACAAATAGCTGGGTAGCACTTTGTAGTGGAGGTGTCTAGACTGAGAGTAAAGGTTTTATTTTCTAGGATGGGAGCTCACAGAGGAGTGAAATATCTGACTCCTGACTGACCTACACAGCCCTTTTGGTCCCAAAGTGATGTACTGACAGCCCTGTGAGGAAAACAGCAGTGAGGATGCTGCTTGTGGTGCTGTTGAGGGTCGGCATCTCAGTTTTCTCTAACTTTTATCATCACAGAGGGTACAGTAATGTAAATTCCTTGTAGGCTAATTCAGAGTAAATTCACTCTTCTGCTATGATAAAACAACCCATGATAACCAGCAGAGGGCACTGTTACTGTAATTTTTGTTTTGTTGTGTATTTCACGGCCTGTCGTCTCTGGATGCTTGCCAAAATTGCCCAGCTCGTGGTCAATGTCATTTGCAGTGCCATTCACCACCAAACCTGGGGCCCACTAATTTACAAAGTATGACTGACGGTTGTCTGAATCAATCAGTGACATGAGAAGTTGGAGTGTGGGTCTGCTGACAAATGATTCTGCCCCCCTTGTTCCCTAAAGATTGGGGCTTCTCAACCTTTTCTCCTCATTATTACATGTCAGGAGCCATAAGAAAAAAAAACATTTCTCACAAGCTCTTTTAAGGAATTTATTCTTTGGTTTCCTAAACAAGTGCTGACACTATTACCAGTTTTCTTATGAATCAATTAGAATTAGATATCAATTCGAATATTTGCAATCACTTTGAAGTCATTTTTGTAACAGTGCAACAACAAACGTCCTTGAAACATAAATGATAACAATAATGAAACAGGTCAATAGCCAACAAAAAATAAATAAAACAGGTGGAAATCTATAGAAATTGCCCATCATTTTTTAAGTTGTGATAAGCTAATACTGGACCCGTGTAGGACTCTGACTTCTACTCATGACATACCACAACCCACTGTAAGGGTGCTTGTGGCCCATCAGTAGGCCACCACCCAGAGGCTGAGAAACACTGCTATCAACAATACTGCAAAACCTATGGGAACCACAGATCCTCCTGGTGAATTTTCTTTAACAAAACACCCGCTGTGTCCAGGTGAGAGTGACTCAGGGCCAGGAGCCGCCCCACCTGATGAGCCTGTTCCAGGGCAAGCCCATGATGATCCACAGCGGAGGGACGTCACGTAAAGGTGGACAGACGAAGGCCGGAGCCACTCGCCTCTTCCACATCCGGCAGAGCTCTTCCCGTGCCACCCGGGCCGTGGAGGTGAGCCGTCCGCCTTGCACAGGAAGCTGTGTGTTTCTCAGTGTGTGTGCACATGCTTGCATTCATGACAGCGTATGACAAACGAGTGCAATTAATCAGGAGGGTAATCCTTCATTGGGGTTTGGACTAAAAATCTCAAAGTGAGTGAATCAAGTCTTTTCTGTTTTGCATTCCTTTTTCCACCTCTGACAGTTCTGCGCCTCTCTCCTCAGGTGGAGCCCGCCGCTTCCAACCTGAACACCAACGACGTGTTTGTGCTCAAATCCCCGGACGCCCTGTTCGTGTGGCGAGGCGTGGGTGCCAGTGATGAGGAGTTGGAGGCTGCCAAGCATGTGGCGGGCTTCCTGGGTGGCAGCGCCAACAATGTGGCAGAGGGCAAGGAGCCAGGTGGGTGTCCTCTGATGATCCACACACAGTATGCAACAAAATGAGACAAGGGATAATTCACAACAGTGGCTGCTACACTCCAGACACCACTCGTCACTGCTCCGTGAAATATGGAGCTGTTTGGTGCAATATCCTTATTAGCTCCCTCCTTTTTCCCACAATAACTGGTGACCTTCTTCCAGGCTGTTTTCTCTGTACAGAGGAGAGATTTCTTAGAACGAGGTTAGAGTGACACAAACCTTGCAAGTCACAGCCGGGTATTCATTACACTTGTTGGCCCAATGAACACACTACAATCATTTGTCCAACTTTCAAACTTTGAGAGGCCATAAATGCTAAACCGCTCAACTGATTTGACAAAACCTAGAGGAATGAAACATCTTGTTACTGATTGGCCCAATAGATGCCTGCGACATGATTGGTTAATGACAAGTTTGATCTGTCATATAGTGTATGTTGAACATTTTCTGCCACTGGACTGTTAATTTGAAATTTTCATTGGTCTGGACAAACAAAGGGGGAAGTAATTACTGTTGTCTTTTCCTCCCTTCAAGCTGGGTTCTGGTCTGCCCTTGGCGGTAAGAAGGACTACCAGACCTCCAAGAGTCTGCAGAACATGGTCAAGCCTCCGCGTCTGTTTGGCTGCTCCAACAAAACTGGAAGACTCATCGTAAGTCACACTTGGAAATGAGAGCAGCGTTTTCACTTGGCCTTTTTTAGTAAGGTTTCTGTGCAAAAGAAAGTAGAAATTTTTCATTTTGTGCAGGTTTTATGCTGATTCTGTATCAACATACTGTAATACAATCATTTGCATCATAACTGTACACACACATACACACACTGTGTTTTCTTTTGCAGGTGGAGGAGGTGCCAGGAGACTTCACTCAGTCGGACTTGGCCACTGATGACGTCATGCTCCTGGATACCTGGGACCAGGTGAGATGAGATCACCATCAACATTACCATCATCATCATCACTATCATCATCATCATCATTAGAGCTTCCAGAACAATTTCATAAATGCTATGAATTAATTATGTCACATGTGTACTCAGAGGGACTCCATAGCCTGGATAGAGGCATGTGTACACACACTGATCTGCATATTTAGACCATCTGAGTGACTGCGAGTGTTTCTCTCCTCCCCATAGATCTTCATTTGGGTTGGCAATGAGGCTAATGCAGAGGAAAGGACTGGAGCTCCCAAAATAGGTTTGTTACGCTGAAATTCCCCAAGGAAGAAAAAGATGTACCACTCAGATTATACTGTCTTGCTGCAGATATTTCCAGATACAAAACAGTATTTTTTTTTCGTTATCACACAAAGCGAATAGATTTCAAGGCGGAGTTATAAATGGTTATGCTCAAATAGTGTATAAATATCCCAACAGAGAGTGCATAACTACATAAATATACAGTCTATATTTATGAATTTATGAATTCAGAGTCTGCTTCATATTTAAATAAAAAATTAATCTGAACCAGGATGACATGTAGCAGTGGAAACTCTGATGTGCTCACACATGGGAGGCTATTTTGGTGCATATTTAATTCCTGGATATACACTGAGTTTCCTCAGACCTGTGGAAACTTAACAGACTTGTGTGTGCCCGGGTGCTGTCTGTCAATGTTAAAGCGATGACTCACCTCGGTAAAACATTTTCACTTTTCAACGAGACATATCTCAGTAGAATTTGAGGAGCAGTCACACTTTAATATTCACTGCTCTGGGGATCTGCTGTCACTATTAGCATTCAGGCTTTCCCTCCTAACACTTAACGTTGGTGGCTACAATCAGAAAAATACACTGAGTATCCAATATCCAATGATTACCTACAAATGCTTATCCTTTTGTAGTCAAATTATAGGGTAGAAGTATTTTAGAAGAATGGCTAGAGTACTGTCTTTACAAAGTGAGTGAAAGTCTTTTGGGACTTTTGGGTCCCAGATGGGTGAACACTGATGTTCTGGTAATTATGAACTCCTGTAGAACGTGAGAGTGTTTCAGTAAAGTTTTCACATCAAATATCACTTGACATTTTCTGAAATCACAACCATTACAAACTGCAAAATGTACAAATCTCAAATCACTCTTTCCAGGTCAGGTTAGTCTGGGTCTGTAATACACTTTGGGACTTTGGGATGGACCAGAGGGTGGCTGATGTCACTCAAAGGATGCCACCGTCTTTATGATCCAGCATGCAGTTGCATTATGTAGTTACGGTCCATTACTTGTGTCTGACATATTTCTCTCAGCATTTCTCAGAACATAGTGAAAAGACTTAATGTGTAATTGGCTCAGGATCTTGTATCTGTGTCCTCCTCATTGTAGCCACTGTAAAATAGTTTGTGTGTGTATGTTGCATGTACAGCTGCTCTTACAGCTAAAATCACCATTTCCTTTCAGGTAAAATTCATTGTCAGTTTTTTTGTGGAACCATAAGAAAGTCAGCTCTTACCAAATAATTTAAACATTTACACCCATTCTCTCTCTCTCTCTCTCTCTCTCTCTATCTATCTATCTACTCATTCTCCTTCAGCTAAAGAGTATGTGGACTCAGACCCCTCTGGTCGCAGGGGGCTGCCCATCTCCACCATCAAACAGGGGGCAGAACCCCCAACGTTCACTGGCTGGTTCCAGGCATGGGACGCCAACATGTGGGACACGGACCCACTGGACAGAATCCGCGCCCGTTTCTGAACACCAAACTCCAGGCTCTTGCTCCCAGTCTTACCCCATACCTATCCTGCACTTCCTTTTGCCAATGTATTTTTCCTCCTGAATCCCTAAGTGCCAAAATCCCTATCTGGGACAGCTGTCTCTCTGCCAGGGTCACGGTGCAGTGCACTGAGCTTTATGGATAGGGGTTTCTCATTATCAGCAATCTCATTTTTTTCCACTCCTGTTCTTTGTAGCATGTCTTTTATTGACTGAAGTGGTTTATTTCATGTTGTATCCAACAGTACACCACCTTTGCACACACACGTTCAGGCTCTAATAAGTGAGAGGAGCACAGCAGCATAGCAAAATAGAAGGAAGCCATTTTAGGCAGCTGGAGAAATCCCCTATTTCTCCCTGCTCTAATTCACTGTGGCGCGCTTGTGTTCAGGAGACACCACCATGCTCTCCTTTGAAGTCGATATCACGAGAGCCATTTGTTGTTTTGCAGACACATCTCACTCTGTTACTCCACTGTGTCTCCGTGCATTGTGTTATATCGTTGGTACTAGAATGTGATAGTGCTACACTTTTGCGAAGTTGCATGCAGCTTTTTTTTTTTTTTTTTTTTTTAAACATATAATATTCTGTGCTTGTGAATTTTAAGAGGCATGTGTCAAATGTGTTTTGGAATGACTCTGATATGCTCATATGAATACCTTTCAAATAAAGTTTAAAATTCCTAGTATTTTATCATGTCTTTTTATTTGTGTTTTTTCTGGGCTAAGGCATAAAGGAATCAGATACAGACACTATCAGGAGATTCACCAGACAGTGCTAACCGTAACTCTGTCTGTCCGTCTGTCTCTCACTCTCTCGGGAAGTGAGAATGGATCTTGTTGCAGCTTGCAGCATCTGTCTTGGTAGGAAGAATACATTAAGCTGAGATCACAGCTGTGCTGTCCTTCAGGGCATGCAGACGTTGAGACACACAGGTTTCCTTGGGAGGAAAGACACCAAAACCAGCAATATGGCAACCTGGAAATTTCTATGATAATCTTTAGTGCCATTAAAAATGGAGCAATGTGTGTGCAACGTGTACTAAGTAACCAAAAAGACATTTTTAAAAGTCACATCCTGTGAATACATGGCATAGGCATGTGACAATTAATAGATTATACAAATGAGAATTTTAATCACTTATTTTGACTCTCATGTCAAGCCACTTGAATGAGTGGAGAAGTATTAATACAAAGTAATTTTATAAAAGGATAGCCCCTTGAAACATCATGTTTTTGAGGGATGTCCTCAGATTCACAGTAAAATGCAACAGAGAACACAATAACATACAGCATGCACACAGGCTCTGCCTTACAGAGCAATGCCAAGAACCTTAAAGTCCATAATCCAATCCTAAAACAGAATATGACAATGTCAAACAGCATGTATCGACAAGAGGATATTAGAAAATTATTTAAAATACCTGCAATTAGATATAAGTATGCACACATGCAGACACACTATACCTATACACACATGCATCCATACTGTCCAACAATGCCCCTCCTATGCTCAAAGTAGCTTAAATTGTTTAGAAAATGTATATTCAAACATAATTTCAGTCAAATACGGCACAATGTAAAGTGATGAACATCAATTTGAAGGAAAATATGGAATCTCATTCATCTGAGGGAGTTTCACTTGTTTCAGGTACGTTCTTTAGACAAGTGTCCAGACTTTTAACATTTGTCAACATGAGGCAGATCACTTCACCAGCATGTAGATATGACTCCTGTTTCCAGACAATTTGAGAACCAAATCAAATTATCTCAAACAGATAAAAAACAAACAAACAAACAACAACAACAACAACAACAAAAAAACCCCACAACAATTTATAATCCAATACCAGTTTAAATGACTTCCTCAAGTGGCTGTAGTATAGGGATTGCAAATAAAATAAAATAAAATAAAATAAAATAAAATAAACTAAAAATGACTGAGATAGTCTCAGTCAATGTTCAAACTTTGTAAATAATTGCCGGTGGGATGAGATAATCCCACTTGTTTCCAGGGCTAATCAACTTGTTTCCTGAATTTTCCTCAACCAAGGGTCATTTTCTTGATACTGATGGGCTGACCTGATTTGTCTCATCATATTTTTTCCTGTTCACTGAAAATGCCTTCCACAAGTGAGGCTGCATTTGAAACAAGTAGGATTATCACATTGCTCAGATTTTAACCCAGAAAAACAAGATTTCAACTCTAAAGAGGACACTAAATGTTTTATAAAAATTGATATTTTTCCATCATGGAGGTTACATAGAGGTCAAATAAAGAAATAATCCCCGCTTTGCACATCTGTCTCATTTTGTTACTGAATCATAAAGTTTTTTTTTGGTTGTTATTTTGCAGATGAAATGATCATCAAACACGGTGTTCAAATCGGAGGTGAGTAGTGCGGGTTAAAGCACAGTATCGTGTGGATTATTGTGGATCAAACAGCGCTGAAACATTCCTTTAAATAGCCCTGCAGCCTGTAGCAGCACAACAGGGGCGCTATTATAGGCGTTCAATGACACGGTAACCTGCATTACCAGCCTCTATTGCAATGCGGTGGCGCTCCACAGATCTCTCCTAGCCTGGTGTTGGCTGTTTGGGGATAAAGCTGGGTGCTATTCGGTCATGTGATCCCTCTTTTTTTTTCCTCCTCTTTTCCTCCTTCGAAGTTGAAAGGCAAAAGCAGAGCGGTGGAGGGGGCCCAAGCTCGCCTTCCCGGCCGTAGATGCAGTGAATTCATCCCGTTTCTACACTATTGTTTTTCTCCTCGCCTCGCTGTGATTTTTTTCTTGTTACCTCCAAGCTCTCCTTCACGATGGCGGGGGCTATTATTGAGAATATGAGCACCAAAAAGTTGGTGATAGTGGGAGTTATTCTGCTCTTGTTCCAGGCGTTCTCCTTCATGGTCGGTGGTTTGATTGGTAAGCCTGACTTTTTTCCCTTTCTTTCTTTCTCTCTCTCACTTGTATCATCGGTCCCTTCACAATCTGCAGTCTTGTGGTGGCAGCTTGCCTGTTGAAATTCTGTCACAACCGCAGCTGTCTGACTTTATTCACACTGAAATGCGCAAAGTTTCAACTCGGGTTGTTCGTTTCATGCTGCCACACATGCTTTAATGAATGTTTTCATAGGCAAAAGAAAAAAAGAGGAACTAGAGCTAACTTTCCCCCCCTGTATGTTTCCACTCAGGACTCGGCCGTGGCAGGCACCGACGATGCGGGCTTTGTAGCAGACAATTTGTCTCACACGCCTCTGTAAACTGATACTTTGTTGTGTCCAAAGCTTTCTTTCTTTTTTTTTTTTGAGGTGCCTCTTTGCTAAATCACGGCTTTGTCCCAAGGTATTTGCCACAGCGACAGGCTTTAGTTCTTCGGCTCTGGGACTGGAAATAATTTGGGACACCTTGCTGCTCTCGGAGTCAGTTTTGCGGTGTTCAACTGGTGCAGTTTCGCTGAAATCCGCCGCAGTTGAGCAGTGAACTTGTTTGATGCAACCTCAAATGTTCTTTTCTCCCCCTTGCTTCCCCCACATCCCCCTCCTCCTCCTCTTCTTCTTCGTCTCC
>OMLB01063357.1:49037-59272 GCA_900302555.1 Myripristis jacobus | reverse complement strand
CATTAAAATGTCTTAGGGGGAGACGTGGTCGGATGCAGAGCTCAAAACTCTGCTATGAATAAACATCATGACTTCATACAATGAAACAAAAAAACATCACACAAAATACAATGCGATTATACAACTATACTGAAGCATACTGTGGGCATTTTGCTCTCAAAATATAAAACGTTTTTTTACTAGTATTGTCTCCGTTTCAGCGGAAATACATGAGATCTGACGGTAACTAGTCCTTGTCAGCCAGCCAACTTGGGCTTATCATGTCTTCTAGACATCGTGATTTCCCAAAACTGAATAAATACCACACACAGCAACACAAAACTGCTTTGCTAGTTCAATCATGTTGTTACTAGAATATCCGCTGGAAAAAATATTTTTTTCATGGACTGATAGTTATACTTCTGCCGACTTCTCAGTCATTTTTAATCTAACAGGTGCCGTGACAACGACTCAGCAGCACAGCTGATCTTTATCTACAACCAACTTATATTAACAGTTATATTTAAATACAGGCTACTGCTTTCCAGTGCCAGAACAAACATCTATCTTTTCATAAACTCACCGGCAGATGTTTTATTTCAGCTGGGGGTGTGTCACTCCAATTTAACGTCAGCTCGATTAATGTGGCTAAGCAGCAAAAATAACAAAAGTAAGCAGTAACATTAAGGCTGAACAGAGTTATATCATTTCAACCCCACCTTTTGGGGGCTTTTGCTAATCACCTTTTCAGGCTGTTATCAATTTACCTCTGAAATAAAGACCACAGTTTTCACAGATGTGTTGATTTATTACATGTTTATTTCAATGGCCGAGGCAACTCATAAAGACTAAACAAATTAATAACGATTAATAGGCTGATTAATATCTGATAACATTAACACATTAATAACGAGAAAAAAGTTATAGCCGCACATCTCCGTGGAAAATCTTACAGGTAGGCTGCTGTCCGTGGTGCTGACTCCGCATTTCATTCTCTATTATAGAAATTAAAGCTCCATAAAATTCACGGAGGATCTTGTTTAGCCCTTCTTTACTTACAGCTGAGAAATCAGCTGTTTGTCCGGTGTTTGTCAGGTAATCTTGTAGACATTTGACGGCCCAAGACACTGACCGGGCCGTACTGGCTTCATTTCTTGACCTCTCCAGCTGATCCAGCTCTTCACTCGTCACTCTCGCGTATCTCTCCTTTTTCTCTCTTGTCTTGTCTTCCTCTTTCAGCCATTCGTCCAAACTTAGGTCGCCAAAGAAATCAAAATTGACAACAAAACGGCCACTTAGTGGCGGGTTTCAGTGAAACATTTCATGCTTTGTTTTCTGATGTGTCGTATATGTATGGCCTGCATACGTGTATGATGTGGGTGATGTCAGGCTTATCACATACATGATTAATCTGAGAGCACTTGAATGCAGGGATAACATGCTAAAGTGTTGGCACGGAGGCTACACGCTAAAGAGCCTGCTTCACATAATGTGTGCTCAGGTGTTAGCATGGAGCAGCAGAACCAGTAATTCCTCGAAGCCGAAAACTGCACACGACCAGAGCAGGGCAGACGTGCTGTGGGAGTAACCCAGCCATGACTTATTAACTTGTTTCCAGAATTTTCTTGAATCACAGGCCATTTTCTTGATCTGAGTGGCCTGACTTCACAGAAAAAAACAAAAACAAATAAAACCTCCTTAAACAAGTGGAACTGCACTGGAAACGTGGGATCATCGCATCCCAGTGGCATTATTTTTTATTCTTTTTTGAAAAAAATCAAGGTTTCAGGCCTCAGTGTGAGACTAAATGACGTGTTAAAATTGATTTTTTGCGTGTTTTCGAGGGGCAGACAGGACCGAGTGGGGGCGTGGGGGGGTGGAGCGGTGATGGCGGCCGGTTTGGGCAGAGTGTGTAAAGCTGAAATAATGATGATGCTGATGAAACGGCGAGCGGCGCGGGCATCCAGTGGCACAGCTGGCAGCGGCTGGCAGAGGTGGCCCAGTTAGCCCAGTTAGCCGGCTGGCTTCCACTGGACCACGCACAGATGCCCATTTACTGCCCTGCTGATGACACCCTCGAGGCATCACACACACACACACACACACACACACACACACACACACGCACACACAGATAAATTATCACATATATGCACAGCCACACACATGCATACACAAATAGACAAAGGCACAATCACACGTGCACATACAGTACACTCACACATACTGTATCTCAGAGGAGCTGAGGAGTGTGACATCAGATGAGTTATGCGGCATGATGTCGCCTGTTACTAGCAGGCCCCTTCCCATGACTCATACCAACCCTTGGGACAGAGGGGAGAGGCTTCTTCTCCCAGGGGGGTCAAAACAACACCAAATCAAGAGCAAGGCCCTATACAAACAGTGCAGCAATGAACAGTGCAGAGAGGACTATCCATCAAAATGCAGCCAGGAGAGAAAAAAAAGTCTCAAAGAGGTGCAAGATGTGGGAAAAAGCTGGGTTAAGAGGCTATGCATAGCAGAGTGAGACATAGTTAGACCTGTGTGTGTGTGTGTGTGTGTGTGTGTGTGTGTGTGTGTGTGTGTGTGTGTGTGTGTGTGTCTATCTGTCTGTCTGTGTGTTAATGCAGATAAAGGATCTGGAGTCCTGAGCAGAGCATGTGAGCTGAGCCGAGTGGACAAACCCATTTGAGCAAAGAGAATATTTTTATAAGATCCTGTTCTTCTCACTGTACTCAAAAACCCCCTATTTCTCCTCACTAAAAGCAATTTCCTTTCCACTAATGTTTAATCACAGATAAGTGAGTAATGAGTCCAAAATGGAAGTTGCAAAATATTTCACTAAAATATCAGATTGCTCAGACAAACGTGAAATAAAAAATGAAATGTAGAAATTATAATGACCAGGAGGGCGAAACATAATGTGCTGAGTTATTAAGTTTGAGCAAAGACGCCTTACAGAATCCAAAAGAGCAGCCAGAGGCCCAGCACCAACACGACCACGTGCAGCATCAACATGTGTCAATGAAAGAAAAGGCAGCCAACCCAAGATGACAGGAGAGATGATTTGACAGTGCATCTGTTAGGCGTACCTGTGGAGAGAATGAGCTACGTGTCGTCTGCTCTTTGTTGTTTTCGCTGCAGTCAAGAGTGTGCAGTCTGCTCGGTTAATTAGTCCTGGCCTGTTTGGAGGGAGTTTTTAATTTTGCTGAGTCAGCACTACAGAACCCACACAGTTACACCTCAGTGTCTTCTCCCTGATCAGGTCCAGCATCTCATCACTACAAGTTGTGAGGAAGGCTTGGAACTGATTCAGCCATGTAAGATTTATAGCCTACATATCACTAACTAAACGAATGTCACTCTTAAAATATATATTATCATTTCTATTTGATTCAAGCGGTTAATATCAAATGCAATTACAGGCAGGGTGCGGCTGAGTGGAGGGTGTGCACATGAGAGAAATAATCAGTCACTGCGGTCACATGCTCTGGTTCACTGAGTCCACTTTTGTGAATTCTGTATATGAGACTCTTGCTGATGATACTGCGCTTCCCATAAAGACATCTTGATCTTAAATCTTGACCAACTTTGAATACTTTCCGCTTCTCGCTAAACTGAGCGGCAGAAAGTCGGTGTGCGTTAGTGTCAAAGCCTCACCTGCTCCGTTGCAGGTCAGTGAACTCGGGCATAAATCAGACGGTAATTTCTCAGTGATGTCAGAGATAGGAGTTCGGATACCACGGCGGAAAAACGAGACAGCATTACTTCCTGCCAAATTTCCCTCACTTTACCTCACAGTGAAGCGTGCATGTGTCTGTCCACTGCAGCACCACTTTCAGTCTCTTCAAGCACGTCAGTGTAAGGGGAACGATAAAGTAAACATTACACACAGCGCCAAGCTTCCTCTGAGATGACAGATACACACATGCACACCACACATGTACACACTTTATGTCATATATCACGACACATATGACACACTCAAACAAACAAACACACACAGAGGGCCTGTGTGCACATATGTTGCCCCACAACCACTGGTTATGTGGGCACCAGGCCAGCACTAGGACCTTTTGCAACTCAAAAACACCTACGAACAGCATCTTCACATTTATTATTAGATATACATTTATTTATAATTAACAGTAATGGGATCCTCATAGCAGGTTTCAAAACATATTCTCCGTAAATGGACAAAAGTCAGACAACAGACCCATCACTCACATTTGAAATACAGTCTGATTTGGGAAATATTGTTTGTTTGACCTTATCAAATGACATTTAAAGCATTAAGTTACCCTCCTTGTGCTCTCGATTTTTTTTTGTTTTCGCTTCCAAAACACTTATGACAAGGCTAGGGAAAACGTCATTTCGTAGGAATATCCAAATATGCTCCTAAGTTTTATGCTGTCTCTGACCTCATGTTCTTTCAACAATTCAACAAGGACTACACAACCTTCTGGAGCCAACTGGTCACTCTAGCCAGTATTTGACAGAAGGATCGGAACAACATCATCTCTGTGTGTCCGGTAGATAATTCTGTCCAGTGTGCATCGTATCACCTTAACACACAGTAATTTCAAGTAATCATTAGTGACTCGCATAATGAGACAGCCAAAACTTGTCGAAGCTCTGAGGCTTAATGGCACACATCTCTTTTCCCGTGGGATTTAAGCATAACTTGTTTTGTTTACACAGGAAGTGAGTTAAGTTTGCCAGAGGGTGAAAGTTTTGTGCTGTTGCCTTGTAAAAGACCTTTGTAATAATGAAGAATGAATTTTTGTTTTCTCAAGTCGTGTATCTAGATATCTAGGCCACATAAGTCTTCATACTTGGCGAATCACTTGCTATTACTTAATACAGTTCTTAACAATTTTGGTCTGGGATGCCTTCAGACATGCCCCCAGTCACCGGCTGCACATGCGGAGTGGTGAACACCCCAGCAAAATAAGTATTTCCCATTTTCAGATTTCATGTCATTAATTATCCTAAGAGGCCAAGAGGATTTGCAGTATTTCACACTATTTCAAATTTTAAAAAGCCAAAAATAGTAGCTAGTATTAGGATATGAAGATTATACTGCGACTGTGGGGGAGTTCTGACCTTCATGTTGCTTACAATACAATATGTTAAAGGGTTAGTATCTAGTGCCATTATGTTTTTACTGTGGATGATCCAAACTTCTAACAGTTTGGTGTAGTCCTTGATAATATCTTAAATTTGATATAACCTCATCCTGTGTTAACAAAATCACCGTCTAAATCACCTTTGTTCTGGAAAAAACCTTCTCCATGCACAACGCAAACAGCCTGTCACACATTGTCTTTCTTTTCTCTTGTTTTCTTCCCCTGCCTTCACTTCATATTTCCCTTCTCCCCCACCTTACCCCACTTTCAGACGCAGACATTTACATAGTGGAGATACTGTATGCACTCTGTTCCAGGACTGTAATGTGGAAAGCCGGAAAAGCCAACTCAATGTTTAGCTCATCAGCACATACAGAGTCATTCAAGGGTCAGGCTCCTAGCGGACATGAAGGCCCCACTGATTCAAATTTTACACCGTATCCCCTCAATGGAACCCCCATCATGCAATCTGAGGTCATTCAATCCCCAGCTTGTAGTGTTCCCAGCTTAGTGAAGGAGTATCTCTAAGCGGGGAACTTAGTACCATGTCTGAGGACAAGGATGATGAGCCCATCTCTGTCATCACCACAGACTCAGGACTGCTGCAGCCAGATGGAGGCAATTTGGGCTCGGTAATCGTCTCGCTGTTCTGCTGACATCATCGGAGGAGGCCAGTTAGCCAGCAGGCTCATCTATCTCTGTGCCTGATCAGATAGCATTTTACGCTTCTGAAAGCACACGCTGAAAACCTTTCTCCTGATGCAATTCACACCTATCAGTTTTCGTACGGGGTTCTACCCTTTGTGATTGGTCACAGTGCGAGCGATGATGAGCGTGGTGATGTGATGATGAGGAGCGGAATTCCATGGCTCCATCCACGTTTGTACGTCCCAGTTGCTGTGTGTGTGCTGTGTGTTTGTGTGCACCTGTGTGAGCGTATGCATGCTTGCAGAAAGTGAGGGCGCTTTCAAACCAAGAATGTTGGTACTTTGGTTCATAATGCCGGGTTTGCCTCATATGGGAGGGACATGGTAGAGGTAGAAATGATCCCCAACATTGCGACTTGAAGTGTTCATGACAGTTGGAAAGCTGGACAGCACAGACTGGTGTGGAGTCTGGTATTCCTATGTCCCAGGTAGTCCCAGCTACCAGTCTGTCAGAGCTGAAGAATTTTCTTGGATGAGAAGTGAAACGTCTTTGAGAATCTACAAACAAGTTGATCTCGATTCCACTATATGTGGATAACCATGGCTTGGATAACAGAACCTCCACAGACACCTCAGGACAGACTTGTACCCCGTGATAATGGGCCAAATACATCAAAATGTACTGGGCACTTTCCAGGTGTGTGTGCAGCAGGGTGTTGCTGAATATGCTATGATATGCTCACCAAAACTACCCTGAGTGAATAAAGGTTAGTATGTATTTTAGTTAGGACATTGTGTAATAATAGGTTAAATGTGTTTTTGATGCTCATCTTGGCACACAGCATATGACACCGTTGGGTTGCACTAATTCTCCAAGGTTCAAAATGTCGAAAAATAGCATTAAAACTCAAATCAATCCACCGGCCACTGAAAACACAAGTCTTGGTCCTTGTCCAAGTGAACTGTGGTGTGGTTCATAAAGGGTGAAAATGTAACTGCACCAGCTACAGGATACCCCAACACGCACAGTTTTATATGTATAAGGAGGCAAACTGATATCTGAAAGCCAGCAATAAAAAAAGAATAAATATGTTTTTGTCTTTTTTTCATGTTACAGTATGAAGCAATGAAAGTAAATTACAGCAGAGAGCGCACAGAGTGCTTTGCTGCGGGATGACCAACATTGTCCAGCGAATGAGCTACTTGTACGTCCAAGTGACGTGCTCATAGCTGAGCACTGTGAACCTGAATGAAATGTGTGGCTCAAAATTCAAACCACATGTTTGAATTTTGAACCAAAGAAAACAAGCTGTAGGTTTAGGTGTGATCACACACTAAGAATCAGGGAAGATGAGAGATTATTAGAAAGAGAAATAAAACAAGAGAAGAGTGTTTTTCTGAAAGCTTCCCCTGGCTTTAGTGCTTAAGTACAGACTGGTATTCAAAAATGAATTTCCAAGCTAGTCTCAATGGTCCCAGAGGGAATTCTTTAATAATGTTTCATTACCAGAGGGACAGAGATGGAGGCAGGCCAGTCAGATAAGAGCACTTTTGGAGCCCGCGACACTCCCAGAGTGATCAATGACACAGTTTGACTGATGTTAACAGCACACTGACGGAGTGATGACAGAGCCCACACAGACACACACACACACATAGTTTGAGAATGAATGAATATTAACATTAACATACACCAGCTCTGTGATCATGAATCATAACGGAATTATGGCAAATTACAGTACCTGAAGTTACATACTAAGGGATTAACAGCTCACAAGAAGAGGAAACTGAATACCAAAGAGGAGTGCATCAATTTTTCCTGAGTTGACATCATGAATTCAGTGTTATGGCGGGTCGGGAAATTTACCAGACAAAAATTATATGGTCCAAGTTGAAGAGAACACAGCAGTAATTGGCTTAGCAGCAGACACGTGTGTATGTGCTGTATGCAAAGCATTATATAATCGTAAATGGCAATGAAAACCTGTTAGAAAGCACTGTTTGCAACTATTATTTGGGTTGAAAATTTCAACACATATTTGACTGTGCTTTGAGTTTCCTGTTTTCAGAAAGGATGTCCAGATAGATTGTGTTGAAAGCTGGCAAGAAGCTGCAGCAGCAGTGGTAGGTCTCTTGTCAATGAAGCTATCAGCGAGGTTGTAAATGATGGGAATTAACATTTAATGCAGCCTTGGTTGAAATATACCATACTTATCCTCTAATCTTCCCATTTGCCACACGCTGGCATTACAGGCCCATCCTGTGTGAAACTCACTTACGTCATCAACCAAACTCTGATTCTTACTGCTGACTCTGCGGGCCTCACTACACTAACCAGTCAGTGTCAGCCACTTATCGCTATGATTGATGTCAGTAAAATGCAGCAGCAACAGCAGACAGGTTGCTGGGCCTGTGGGTCTGTCCCACATGACGTTATACACTCAGTCACCAAATCATAACCAGAGAGCCAAGCCTGTGCAAATTATCCATCCACATAAAGTACATACTGTACATATCATTTATACATAAATGTCTGGCCAGGCCATTTTTATTGGCACTGAACCTGTTTGGATTTCTATTTTATTGTTTTCTTAACTACTGTGAGAAAGATATAATAAGACTTTCCTCTTGATAGTAATAATGTAAAAAGCAGTAAAAAAAAAAAAAAAAAAAAAAAGTGGCTGGCAAAGTAGAGTAAACTAGTGAAAAGTGAATTGGAAAATAATGTGTATGTGAACTGAAGTTATGTGGGACAAATACCAGGGGTGGACAAAATAACAGAAACACTTAGTATCAAGTGCTTAGTGAGAATCAGAGCCACCCTGTGACTTCAGAACATTTCCAGAACTGTGTGTATTAGAGTGTATGAATGGAAAAAACCCTACTTTACACTTAATGCTCCATACTTTTTTTGTGTGTCTTGTCCCGAGAAGAAACAGTGACACCATCAGATGGTGCAGATGGTCCCCATACTGTTAGGCAGCCATTGCCTTGTCAAGCCTCATCGTTGTATTCATTCACCGCAGAGACATTTTAACTGGATTGGCACCACTGCATTTCAAAAACCTGAAAGTGAGTAAGATTTTTGTAAATGCCCAGTCTCTAACCTTGTCTGCCTACTGCTAACTTTTCAAAATTGCATGGTATCTTACAGAAAAATGTATCAAACGACTGAATTATCATTCCTTTTTATCACCCGTAACATCAAGCATAATTTATATATAGAATAATCAACTAATTTTGCTTTGGGTCAAATAATTTGTCTATCTACACACAAAGCTAGATAACAACCTTGGTTAAGTATCAATCTCTATCAGCACCTCGGACGCTGCTGATGCTCAGCTGAGGGAATGATGGATCCTGTAGCTCCGCTCTGGTCCTTTCAAATTTACAGGTTCTTAAAAAGTCTTACATCCCACTGTATGAATATTAGGCTTTGAAGGACATTAGAGAGTGTGTAATTTGAATTATTAAGGTCTTAATTTCAGAATAAACATTTCTATGTAATTCCAAGTATCTATTTTCTGTCAAAATTAATCAAGCTATCCTGCATAGGAGTTAACATGCAGCTCGCTCTGTCTTTCACTTTATACTAACTGGCTACAATTACCTTTTGGGAAAATACTGACTCAGCATCAACCCCAGTGGCGGTTCTGCCCATGTTGCCGCCCTGGGCGAAATTACTGCCCGCGGCACCGGTTGGCATCAGGCGGGCTGGCCGCGGCACTGGCCTGATGCCGACCAGTGCCACGCCCACCCGGTCATGTCTGCCAGATCTGACAGGTGAGCGGCGCACACATATTGCCATATATACCTTTCATTATAAATCAACTTTTGTTCATACGCGGCTGCAGCAGCACAACGGACAATGACACAGACAACATGGTTGTTTATTGACTGCGCAATGCGGCCATTCGCCGGTAATCGCGGCATCAAGCGAGCCTACCTATAGTACAATACATGTGTATTTGCTTAGACCCCCAATACTAGACGAGGGCGTTTTTTCAGGGCATTATCAATGGAAAAAATGTTGTCTTATGTTCGGATGAATACGGTAACTTGATATAGCTGTACAAATATACTACCGTGTGTACGATTAATTTCTGTTGTTGCCATCTAGTGGTTGAACAGGAAAACCACATTAAACGATGCAGTGTAACACTGTAAAGTTAGCTATCTCACTTTTAAATTTGTCGGGAGCCGCCACTGAAAATACAATAGATGATTTGGAACTTTTTTTAATCTATTGAACAGGCCACAACTGGCCAGCACCTTTTGGGCGTCTATTTCAGATTAGTAAGTGCACTTGCCTATCAACATGAATGGAGAATGAGCCCAAACTGCACATAGGAAGGTCATGGCAACAAACAAAGTACATCACACAAATCCAATCTGAATCTGAATCTGAATCTGAATCGATTGGTACATCTCTCTCTCTCTCTCTCTCTCTCTCTCTCTCTATATATATATGTATATATAT
>OMLB01063357.1:26295-49017 GCA_900302555.1 Myripristis jacobus | reverse complement strand
TTTTGTTCATACGCGGCTGCAGCAGCACAACGGACAATGACACAGACAACATGGTTGTTTATTGACTGCGCAATGCGGCCATTCGCCGGTAATCGCGGCATCAGGCGAGCCTACCTACTGGTTTACATATGCAAGTACAATACAGGTGTATTTGCTTAGACCCCCAGTATTAGACGTGGGCGTTTTTTTTTCAGGGCATTTTCAGTGGAAAAAATATCGTCTTATACTCGGATGAATACGGTAATAGAAAACTGCTTTGCAGCGCTGATTTTTTTTTTTTTTTTTTTGCGCTCGTGCCGACCCCCACGTGACATGACATGACATGATGCCCGCTTCGCCCATGCCTAAAACCGCTACTGATCAACCCTGCTCACTCTGTACTTAATTGTCATATTTACCTGTAGAGAGAAAGAAAGTCTTTGTAGTTCTCTGTCCCAGTTGCTATGTGGAAGATGGTAATGGCAAGAGTTATTACAGCGACACCGGGCTATCAAACTGTTCCTACCTAAAACTGACATTTGCACTAGACCAAATGAGTAGCACTTACATGGATTTACCTGCTATACTTGTCTGAAAATGAAAAAAGAGCATTTCTCTAACAGTTAGTCTTAAATTATATTAAAATCCGTATATAAATGGCATTAAAAAGCACTGAATTTGATTCCCTGATATTATTTCAGATGACATTTTTTAATTGCTCCCCACTATGACTCTGCATCATTTATATTGACTGTTCTGGCTAACTTTTTTGTCTCTGTTTTGCCTGTCTGTTGATGATGGTGATCTTCCTCAGTGTACGTTAGCATGGCTCTCCAGACTGTTCCCTTGGCCACACTGAATCGTTTGGCACATTTGTCACTGATTCATGTGCAAATCAGGTGCAAACTATGCTGGCTTTTTGCAACACCAGATTGGTATTCAATATAATGTGACCTGTGTAGCTATTTTTGAAACTATGATTTAGTTGCAAAACTGAAGTCCTTCCTTTTGCTGATCCATGCAGCGTAAACTGATTTATTAAATTGAGAGTAACCTACTTAGAGCTGTAGCATAAGTAGATTTCTCTAATTGATTAAAACAAATAAATATAGCTTTACATAGAGGGCCAGCAGACATACTGAGTTACAATAAATGTGACTAAAATGGAGCGGTTTGTTTCCGAAGCCCCCCTCCCCGCCTGACCAGGTTCCCTCCTCCAAGTTTTTTTGGGATGCCCCTCTTACAGGCCTCATAACATTAGCATCCATGCGTTGCGCCAGACAGTGTCTTACTGTTACAGCTGAAGGACGTTTCTGTGTGTATGAGTCAGCGAGAACAACACCACTGACCTGTGCAATGACTGCATGGCAAACATAGCCGTTACCATGACGATGTGTGGCACCCAACCAGTGGAGAACAGAGCGCGATGTTGCCTCGAGGTGGTCGTGTTTTTTTTTTTTTTTTCGAGCATCTGCAAACAGAGTGAGAGCGGAAAGAGTTAGACAGAGGGAGAGAGTGATAAAGAACACGGCTAAAATGTTAGAGGAATAATGATGTAATATGGAGATCATGGCATGAATGTTGAAACAGCTTTTACTCCAAACTCTTAAGTCTTAGATATTCACAAATTAGGCTGTTTTTCAGTCTAAACTCTGAGCTGACAGGACAGAAGAATGAAGAAGTGATGCCATGGAGTTTGAAAGTAACAGTTTGAATCCGAGGTTGGACTGTCACATCAGTCTCTCAACAGTTTAAATGTGAAAATGACAAAATTCATGTTGTCAACCAGTATGTATCTTTTGAAAAAATCAATCAAGGAAAGCTATTCCCTGTGATATGAACATCAAAAGATAATTTTTGAATGTGGAAGAGTGAAAGTGGACTAGTAGACAGTGAATACCTACTCATGCTCATGTATTAAGGAACCCATAAAGAGACAGACAGGTGAGAAAAGCAACAGGACAGCTGGTGATGTGTGATGTGCGGCATTAAAAAGTGGGATGATCTTTGACCCGGTGGCAGAGTGAACGCACGCGGTTATACATCTAATGATTTGACAGATAATTTAATGCAGCCATTAAAATGATCTGTAGCGATAAAGTAAAACTGTAGAACAGAACAGGACTGGCATCGCCCCGGACTGCTTGAAGCTGTTAACATAAACATGAAGCTCACATCTCTTCTGTGCATGGATGTCTGCACATTGCTCAAGTGTGTCTGCCTACGTGAGTATGCGTGAGTGTTAATTGTGTGAGTGTGCGCTGCCAGTGCATGCCACAGCTATGACCATATAGTGTTTGATCCTTGAATTGCTGCCCAAACACAACAGAATTTAATCACCCCAGAGGTTGGGGTTGGGGGGGGGGGTTCAGAAAAGAAGGAGAGACGGTCACTGGGCAGTTTGACTGAAGTGTCACTCAAGCCTTTGGCAGCAGAAATAATGAGCTCTGCTTGTGGTGCATACCTGCGATACGTCCTCTCCTCCTGACCATACATAGAGTCAGACACAATCAGACAGCCATGATATAAATATTGAGTTTAGACGCTTTGGCAGCAGAAACTGTGACATAAATGCCAAAATTATGAGCAGTGCCGATGGGAGTTTCTTAGACAGGAGAGAGAGAGAGAGAGAGAGAAAAAAAAAACGTAATGAAGTTACTGTAATCTTTTTATAGACTGTGTGGGCAGTCTGGTGCGGTGTGCCATTAATCATAGAGAGGGAGTGAATGCCTTGGCTGGTTGGAACCTGCTGGTTGACATTCTGCTCCATGTAACATTGAAGCAATAATAGTCTGGGCAGCTGGTTTGGGGCAGTTTTGTTGGGCAGCAGTGGCCGTGGAGATGCCTCGCTATTGTTCCTTTAAAAACAAAGGAAAATCCTGTTTCTAGGAGACATTTGTATGTATTTTTTTTATGTTGTGGCTCAGTTAGATTCTTGTTGCTGGGAGTATGATTGAACATATGATGTGTCAATTTCACTCTTCTTCTTTTGCGATATCAAGTCTGGCCACATGCACTTGTAATTTTTTTTATTAAGTCATAGGCATAGTGACCAGGCTTCTTGTTTTTTTTGCCAAGTCAGTTATGTTTTGTGCTTTTAAAAATTTCCTACCAGTGCTAGAAAAATTGTAAAATAAACACAGTGATGTATGTGATTTTACATACAGCGCGTATGAAGAATGGGCTGGAAATGAAAACAGCAGCAAAGCCAACTTTCCCTGCAGATGATTACAATTGTTCCCACAAATAGAATACTAGATATATATGTATATAAAAAAATAAAGTTTTGGGAAAACGTCCCAATTTTTTGAACAAATCATGCTTCACATTTGACGATCCTGGCCAAAAAACAGTGAGTTTTGCTCCCAACGCAAAGTTTCCATTCAACCTGGCCAGTGAATTCATCTGGATTTGATTTATGTTTAACCATATAATATGGAGATATCCTTGGGTTTATTGCATATTTACTCCAAATCAAACAATGAAGATCTTCAAAGCCCTGTTAATAATCACAGTTTGATGTGTGTCATGTGTCCCGGCGGTGTGTTGCTGCCCTCAGTGTGAAACAAACTCTGTCGACATGTCCCAGCTGCTGGCACATGATGATGACATGCTGTGCAGTGCAGTCTAGGCGGCTGCCTGTGTAATGCTTGTTCCATTCGAGCCTTTTTTCTGTCTCAGTGTGTGATTGCAGACGAGTCAGTGGAGACTTGAAGGCCTGTTGTCATGCAGTGTTCAGAGATAGAGCTGCAGCCTCACAGCTCTGTTATCTGTGGAGGGCCCAGCAGACCTCAAGCCCAAAGCATGACCTCACTGCACTGTGGGAAATGTCCTTGGTATTCTACCTCCATCACTGTTTAATCGAATCATGTCATTGTAATGATTCACATCGATTGTGGCTGGGATTCCCGGTTAATATGCCTGGTGAATTGGCAATAAGCATCTGCTCTCTCACTGGGTCTCTTTTGCAAGTTTTTATTGGTTTTGATTTTTTTTTAAATTATTTTTAGGTGTCTGGGGATGTGTAAGAGATGCTTTTTACTGACTGAGGCAAATGCTTCGTGCATGAGAGATTTGGCTGGTCAAGTCTGCAACAGGCCACAATAACTACTACAGAGCATTACAAAACACATTGATGAAATCCTCACAATTTACTATTGTTCCCGGGGTGCAGCTGTTGTCGGAAGTGCAAACATATAACGAGGGAATGCTAGCAATTTGATTTCATAATGGGATTCTAATTATTTCCACACATCATTTCCATTCTAGCCTGATCTGCACATTTTGTTAAAGCTTAAAGGAATACTCCAACTATTTGGGCATAATACTCTTTTTCCAACTCAGCCAAACTGATACAAGATGTTTGATACAGTTATCACCTCTGTATGTCCAGTGGTTCAGTTCTCATGGGTAGCATTTAGTGCTCATTTGGCATAAAGGCTAAAGTCTATGGGAATCTAGCCTAGTTCTGTCAAAGTGAAAAAATAAACCTTACAGCAACTCCAAAGCTGTCTTATTTACACAGTGTACAGTTAGGTCCATAAGCGAAACAATATTCATAATTTTTCCCTCGTACACCACCACAGTGGATTTGAAATGGAGTAATTAAGACATGAAGTGCAGACTTTCAGCTTTAAGCATAGGGGTTGAACAAAAATATAGCATTAACTTTTTAGGGATTACAGCCAGTTTTAAACATTGTCACCACATTTTCAGAGGCTCAGAAGTAATTGGACACTTGACTAAAAAGCAGTTTCATGGCCAGGTGCGGCCTTTTCCCTTGTTATTCCATGACAAATTAAGAAAATAAAAGGTCTGGAGTTCATTCAAAGTGTTTACATTTGCATTTGGTAGCTGTTTATCAGAACCCTCAACATCTGAACCAAAGAGGTGTGTATGCTGGTGAAAGAGGCCTGCAATGGTAAGCTCAGCAACACCAAAAGGGCAGGAAGACCACAGAAGACATCTAATTTGATGACTGAAGAATTCTTTCCCTGGTGAAGGAAAACCCCATTCACAGTGGTGCAGGCAGTGTTTTGGCATGGGCAGGTATGGCTGCCAATGGAACTGGGCCACTAGTGTTTATTTATGATGCGACTGCTGATGGAAGCAGCAGGATGAATTCTGATGTTTATAGGGCTCTACTATTTGCTCAGATTGAGCCAAATGACAAAACTGATAGTACGGCGCCTCACAGTGCAGATGGACAATGACCCAAAACTGACTGCAAAAGCAACCCAAGAGTTACTGAGAGCAAAGAAGTGCAATATTTTTCAATGGCCAAGTCAGTCCCCAGACCTCAAACTGAAGACAGAAAGACCCACAAACAAGCAGCACGTGAAAGCAACTGCAGTAAAGGCTTGGCAGAGCATCTCAACTGAGGTGGTGATGTTGTCCATGGGCTCCAGACTCCAGTCACAGACTGCAAAGGATTTTCCTCCAAATATTGAATATAATCCTTGTAATTACAGTTATGTATGTTATATATAGTTTGTCCAATTACTTCTGAGCCTCTGAAAATGGGGTGACAATGTATAAAACTGGCTGTAATTCCTAAAAGGTTAATGCCATATTTTTTCAACCCCTTAAATTAAAGCTGAAAGTCTGCACTTCCATCATGTCTTAATTACTCCATTTCAAATCCACTGTGGTGGTGTACAAGGGCAAAATTATGAATATTGTTTCACTGTCCAAATACTTATGGACCTAACTGTATGTTGTGGTTTTGAAATACATGTCTTGGAATTAAAAAAAAGAAAAAAAGAGTCGTTTTAGGAGAAGTTAGACGGTGAACCTGTAACCGCTAAACACGTTAATCCTTCCATCGATCACGGTGACCCACATACCGCTCAAGGTAGAGGTAAAGTCTATCTGTAACGTCATTACACTAGTGTTTCTACCGTTTACAACAACAACATAGCATGCAGGAAAACATCAGCACAATTCCAGCATCTTGATAAAATCAATAAGTATTCAAACATGTGTTGTGTATCAGTTGTGCTGACGGCGCAGGGATTTACTTTGGGTGTGTTTCACACGCTCTGCCCTCCACAGGACTACGAGAGACAGCTCTAACTGGAATATCTCCGGTGTTTCTACCACAGGTATTGACGAGGGGTCACTTCACTTTCAGTCACTTCCACCCAGAAAGCCCCATTCTGAATCGTGGGGTGGGCCAAGTGTGTGATGCTCCATTTGGAAGGAGTATTCTCTTACAACACCAGTTGTACAGTACAAGGTCAGGGGGCTGGCAGCGGAGACAGGAAGAGATGATGTCACTGCCCAGGGAATATCGCTGAATCCCTCCCAACGTTGATATTTAATTTACAGCACATTAGCCAAAGTGATACCACATTGTTACCTATGACCTGCATTAACATTGTAACATGCATCTCTGCTAGAACATGTGGCACAGAACATGAATCTGATGCCGCTACATGGATAACATAACTTGGCCACGTCATTGTCCATCACACCTCTCACTGTTCCTGCATCTGAATGCATTTGTCAAGGTATGAAACGTGCTGTATATATATGACACATGCACAAAATGGATTTGACTGTATATATATTTGACTCTTTTCATGTTTCTCTCCAAAGCAGCACTCCTGTGTGAGTACAAGTAAAGCTGACTCCGTGTTTGAATAAGAAAGAGGCAGATTTTCCAGTGGAGGCCACGTAAAGACAGTGAAGGTGAGTGAAAATAGGAAACATTGGGCTAGGGAACAGACTAGTGAACAGAGAAGGAGGACGATGCACAGAACAAGTTCCCCATTTCCCCAATTTCATATACACCTTTAAAAGAGCAGTTAAAATACAGTCAAAGATATTTTCCCTTAGTGCAGCCTATCCAACCAGATAGTTTCTGTGTGATTTGGTGAGGTTTCCAGTCTGCCGCAGGCTTCCCTGTCTCCCGGCATCCTCGTACAACAGGACTGGATGAGTTTTACTTGGTAATGCTCCAACTGTCAAAAACTTGCATGTGAAAATCTAAAAACCAATGACAATGATCCCTGATATAATCCACATCCCTGGGCGGCAAAACGTGTCTTTGGAGACTACTTCCTGCCAAACAAACTGTATCTGTCTGCCTCAGCAAAACTCTTTGGGCTGTGGATTATGCCAAGTACCCTAATTTCTGACTGTTTGAGCTCCACAAAACAACTCCTATTCATCCCCATTGTATTCAGTTGCTGGGAGACGGAAAATATTGCATCAGACTGGAAACTTCAGCAAATCAAACAGAGACTATTTGGATAGATGACCTGCACTAGTCGTAAGTGGGAAAATATCTTTTTTTGTATCTCGGGTAAACTGATCCTTTAACAACGGTGTTAGTACAGTGTGTGTCCTCTGTGTGTTCATGTATTCAAGACAGAAGAAGAAGCACTAAACAGGTAGGTAACTAAAAAGTAACTAAAATCACCTCAACACACACAAACACACACCGCAGTAGGAATAACAGTACTGAACACAAAATTCTGCAGTGCCAGCGGCCCATACAGAGCCTCTTCTTCCATTGTACATAATATTCCACAGCCAAACATTCATGAGTGTGACTATCATTTCTGAGAAATAAATGCGCATACTAAACCCACACCTTTCCCCGCTGCCAGAGGGTCTATAGAGAGCATGGCTGTCTCTCTCAGCATGCAATCCAGATGAGTTGGTTATTATTTGGACAAACACTAGATGATTTATGCCCCTCTCCTTGAGCACCCAGAATTCCATGTTGATGTAATAGCTTCATGTCTGTCAGGACACAGACGCAGACCTGTGTGCACCAGCATAAACAGAGCACAGTAACACGTTTGACTCATATTCACACCCACACATATAAAATATGGTTAAAACATTCGCTTATAATTATTGTCATTAGCTGTGGCAGCAAATGTTGTGAGAAGCAGGAGAGTGAGCACCTACTCACACTGGACTTTGTAATGCGCTGTGTGACGGAAGTGTAGTGTGAGGGCCAAGCAAAAGACAGGATGTGTCATGTGTTGTGACAGTGTCAGGCTTTGAGGCACTGAGCTCAGTGGCATGTGGATTAATCCTGACTTCTGAAGTGCTGCGTGAGGTACCGGTCGCCCAGTATACTGACCAACATGACGACCACTATAGGAGAGTAATGTTCCCATCATTCTGTCATTTGGTGTCCTCGGATTGATCCAGGATGCAATTTATGGGGGCTATGGTAGGCTAAAATTGGCAATTGACTAAAATTTTTGTATAAATAAAATGTTACACTGTGAGCCTATAGTGTAAACAACAATAAAATCAGTAATGGACTCTCAGTCAGTGCTCACACTTGTGTTCCTCCGAGAGGTGACACCGCCTAAAGAACTCATGTTCCACTGACCTTGAATAACCCACGGCTTGTAAGGATGTCACCAAGCACTCATAGCTTAGTTCAGATGTCATATCAAAGTTAGCCAAATGAAATACAAAATAAATGTAATATCATCTGAGTAACATTTTGTATATTCATGTTTTACAGGACACTCTAATAATCCCAGAAATACAATTGGGAATGAAAATGAGACTTTCAGGGTTACGGGCATTAGGATGGAGGGAGAAACTCCCAGGCTGACTTCAATCTGACAAACAACCGGGGCTTACAAGCTAACACGCATGCTGAGGCCATGGTTGGCAACTGCACTGAGCCAGAGGGTCTTACTAAATTGAAAGACAGAAAATATCCCCCTCTCTGTTTTGTCCCACATCCATCAGTCTGAGTAAGCAGTTTGTAAAACACCTAGCGAGACACAGAGGCAGACAGGTGTGTGCACATACAGCACTGTGGCTGCATAAACCCCATAAACAGCAGAGAGAGGCCTACATGGTATATATTCAAACCCTCATCATAGAACAATTAATTCAAGCTCTGTGAAAATGTTGCTTCAGCTTTGTGACTTCATGAACTCTCACTGATAAGACCTAAAAGCCTAATTTCACATTTTGTGTTATTTTGTTTTTTAATCTTTATTTACATGCGTGCTCTTTTTCTGCAGACTCACACACAGCGACACACATTCACTCCTGGCAGCTGCCCAGTATGACCACAGTCTTCACTGTTGGCTGCTGAGGAGCTCCACTGCAGCAAGTGCCTTGCACAGGGGCACTTCAGCTATGATTCTTTAGGGAGGTCAGAGTGCCACTGATTCACTGCCTTTCATTTTGATCGCTTGTTTGCTCTCAAACGATCAAACCAGCAAACTTCCGGTCACAAACCCATTTCTCTACCCTTCAGGTCACAGCTGTGTGTGTATCTGTGTCACTTCTGTACCTTGTGCTTGAGTGTGAATAAACTCTCTCCACCCTGCCACGTGCCGCAGCCCCTTGTTTCAAAGTCCAGGCCTTACAGAATGAGGTTAAACCAACACCTTTACTGTAACTAATGAGGGCATTGAAAGACATGAGAGGAAAGAGCGGAGGAGGACAGAGAGGCAGGAACAGAGAGCAGTGGGCCCCTGTTCTTGGGGGTGAGAGGGTCCCATGGATAACTATCTCTCTAATCATCCCCAGCTCTGTTTGAATTGGGTCCGCGGCTCAGGAGGGGAACACATTCATTAACCTTTCGGTCCATCCACCGTGAAAACAAACACACATTACCCTCACATTCCATATGACTCACTGGCCTTTCACACCATCGTGAATGTTAGCGCTGCTGGGCTATTTCCTGTCTGCCTCGCCATGCCTCACCCTTCCTCGCCCTTCCTTGCTGCTGTGCTATCTGTCACATTAAACTTTTAACCTTCAATTTTGGAGGCTGAATGAAGCTGACCTAGCAGAGGCACTTTGTAATTATCACTGACTGCATTACAAAAGGTTGGAGTGGAAAAGGTTTATCAGCAGAATAAATGGATAAAAAAGTCCAGGGCAACACTGCATCATATGGGAGATGTTATGCATGTTTTTTAGGATTGTGAGGCCTCTGATTAGTAGATTGAGCAATCCTTTGCCCAGCACAAAGTAACATGGCAAAAAGGCCTCTTGGTTGCACTGCATTAAAGAATAAATATGGCAGCTACATGCCAAACCAGTCCGATTTCCTTCCAATAATCGAACTTTAGCTCTATCTAACATCTGTACTGTAATGTAAATGTAAACTATTTCAGGGTCTAAAAGTGTTCTCAATCTCAATTTTGCTGCATTTCAGATGATCCTGATCTATAGTTTATTTGTTCAGCCTTTTCTAGACATCAGGCATACCATCATCAGCTTGTGGGTTTTCTACTTTAACTCTACAAAGACCAGCAGAAGTGGAGTCCAGCTTTCTTGACATTTTTCCCCATTATTTCCACTATGCACAAGCTCAGCTTCGTCCAGCTGCAAGACACAGTGATGTTCAGCTAATGATGGCTGATTTAAACGGAGTGAAATTCTCAATGGCCAACACTATCTGGCTAAATAACTTAATCACTCATATGAAGTCGTGTCTAATCTACAGAAAAATGTTTTATCTAGGGCCTAATAGCTTTCAAGAGCGGATGTAGGCCAGCATTTTAATCTGAGAGCACACATACACACATATGCACACAAAGCTTGCTGATGCGGGGGTCACTATGTTATCATAAAAAACATACATCCGTAATCAGTCTATTTGCTATCATGCCTCTGTCTTGTGTCACAGCAACCGTGGTTTCACATGATTCAGATCAGATAACTTACCATGTCAGCTTTCTCATATATAAAAACACAGTCTGCATGTGCCGTTAGGTATGTATGTGGTTATCCTTGAGTAAACATGCAAGAGGCCATTGATACCATGTGATCTACGCCTGTAGGCTTACTCCCAGATTTGATAAGGCTGACTTTATAGCTGAGCTGTTCCTGTCTCCTTTACAATAAAGGTGCAATAAAACAGATGTTATGCTCCGTAGTCCCGTAACGACATATCATAATACATGCTGGCTGTGCTATTGGGTGGGCTTTCTGTGGTGTCTCTGTGCAGCCATATATTACTTGTCGGAGAATAGGTTTGGCAGGAAGCGGTGAGAAAAAAGTGTGATACTACATTATGTGTATTGTCTCAGCATTCTTGTATGAGGGAGTGTGCTAAATTGGCTATGGCTGTGATTCTGACAGAGGTATACCAACGCTGCACTGCCTTAAATGGGAAACAGAGAGAACCAGATCTTTGCTTTACTACAACATGGCCCTGATTAAGACCAGATTGGTCTGCCTGTGGTTGGTTCTGACCCACGGCCAAGTCCCACTGCAGGGACACGACTGTTTACTCTGTGTTATGCATACATTTAGGTATAATCTCTCCTCCCTTTGAGCCCCACAGTTTTGCACTGGAAATCAAAAAGAGCACCTATCATTGCCAAGTGGCTAGATAGATTAGGGGCACCAATGTACATTACATTTTCTTTTCTTTAACAAAATTCTTGCATAAATATTTCAACAGCATTGACATATGATGTGTTGTGGTGACGGTAACAAATACCTTTACTTAGATATGAATCCACCTCCCATAAACCCTTTCTCGCTCACTCTCTCTTTCTCTCTCTCATCTATATGCTTAAAGTTGACTATTCTGGACTTATTTCTTATCTTTTAGGATGACGTGTTTTCCAAGCATCTCACATTTTGCCTCATCTGCAAAAAGGGGGATCATTTTGTAATTAATCCTTGTTGCATTAGACAGTGTTTGGTGTGAGCCAAAACATCTGCTGCCTTAACATGAGTAAGACAAAGGGGTTTGCTGTGGATTTTTGACTGAGCAAGAATCCAACACCGCCTGTCAGCATCCAGCCAGGAGGTGGAGGCAGAGCAGGCTTGCGTGTACCTGGGATTCATATCAGCAGAAAGCTGGTAACACAGAGGGCAGAGTGGACTGGAGGAGGCTTGGGGTTTTCAAGTCATGCAAAGGACTACTAAGCATGAAGGAAACATTTTTGGCCTGCACACTTGTTTGCAGAGGCAGGGCGACTGCACCGCCTCTACCAGCTAACCTGGGGTCCATTTCACATTCCTTTGCTCTGCACGAGACGACATTGGCATGCACTGTTTTCCTGTACATTCTCTGCACATGAGTCAGCACATATGACGTTATACGTTGCACATGTGCTAAGTATGTGCTGCCTTCATCCATGCACTAATCACAAAAGCGAGGCTGCATCGATGCACATGTGCTGTGCATATTGTCATTTGGCTGCACATGTGGCACCTCAATCCAGACTTTTGATAAGGGGACAATAATCTTGGAGTGTACACATCCAAACTGGCACATCCTGTCCGTGTTTTCTCCATGTTTAAAGTGAATCTATTTTCACTGTCTGTAGTTTACTGTAGACACCTAGACACCCTCTGTGTGCCCCTTTGCAGACTTATTTATGTGAAAATGGTGCAACATTTGATCTATGTTTGATTTCACAATTGCTTCCTAGCACATAGATGTGTAGCTCTTCATAATCATGTTGTTACATTTTGCATACATTTATGGTAAAATGTAATTATAGCTTGTATATAGTTTTATGTCTCTACCGCTTCACACAACATATACACTGAATGTTTAGTATGATTAACTGTTGTGTATGTTCTGTGTCTATTCTTAAAGTTTTCTCCTCAAATTCTACTGCTGTTATATCACACACCCTAATAACTGAGGTGACATGACCCTCACCTTGCCTCACCTTATCTTATCAATACTTAGAGGTTTACTCTCTGGGTTTAGGAGCTGGTGTCTCTCTGCTACTATCTAGTGGCCAAAGGGGAGAGTTCATTTTCTTTGGGGAAAGGGGAGCCACACAGCACCCAGTTAGCTGTCAAAACACCACAGTGTTTGTTGGCAAGGTGAGTAGCTCCAATGGAACGGAATAGAAGCAAATAAAATGAATGCTTGGTTTGCAAAGTCACCTTAAATGTGTGCTGAGGTCCTCTTCACCTCTCTTCGGCTGTAACAACCCTACACTGAACTTGACATGATGGATAAAAAACTATAACAGCAACAAGTCACACAAAAAACATTTTTTGTCATTTCAAGGTTTTTTCTGTCACTGATGGTTTGATACATAAAAGTATGTTATTACATAGCAGGTCTGATTTCTCTCAGTGTGTGTGATCTAGAAAACAACCTCTATTGCTATTCTTAATCAACACAAGAGAAGCACTACTATGTGGAGAGCATCCACAGCCAGCTTTGTCTGCACCATACACAGGTATTAAACTTAGAAAACAGCATCTTACTTTGTTTGTTTATGTATTTATTATTCTGCAGCTGTCTTAAGTTAAACTGCAAAAAGGCATACAAAGGTTCAGTCCAACACAAAAGGCAAACTTGTGTTGAACAACATGAGCTACAAATTAATTAAGGAGGCGGACAATGGGCCTGGTTAGTTTTACATGCATGTCAAGACATTTGCACATATGTCCAGCTTTTGCTTTAAGGTCACTTAAAGTTTGAAGACAGTTAATGTATGAGCAAAACGTTTTTGGCAACAATATTGCCTTGTTTATATCACTTTCCAGGTACTATCACAGTGATAAAGGCAATAGCCTCACTGCACATAGAAAACCTGGTTATAAAGAGGAGTTCAAGTCTTATGGGTCACAACTTTTTGCGTTTTAAATTTAAACAAATTAAATTACAATATAAAAAAATAATAAACAATCAAAAACATAAAATACAGCACTATATCACATTTAAAAAGAAGCAGAGGGACACAGTTGAAGACCAAAACAGTGTCACAGGTGTGTCCCTTCGTGTTAGCCGTACTTTACGTCATCAAAACACGCCACGCTGGGCAGGCATGGAGGAGCGTTCGTGCTGAAGAGTTTGTGACCTTCTCCAGTGATTCCCTTGAAATAACCTCGGTGGGCTGATGATTCTTTAATCGTACGCTGATATAAGTTAACTTGTGACAGTGGAGAGTGAAGTGAGTGTCTGGTGTTTCCTGGTAATCAGTGACCGCAGCAAAGACATTTGGTAATATGCTAACGTTAGTTGCAGCGAGGCTAGCTGGCTCGTCCAGAGCAGCGTCACTTGCTGCAGAGGTTAGAGGTTTGAAACGGTGTCTTTTAACTCTTTAAATTGTTATTATCTGTCGCTGCTTATTCTATGACAGTGCATTTAATTAAGATGTGACTCGGGCCAGTTGTTAGACAGTATCAAAGAGCGAGTAAGGTGTATAGTTGTAGCTCTTCCCAGCCTTCTGATCAGGTAACACTCACCACACTGACTGTGTAAACTTATTAATCCCTGTTGATTTTATGCACTACAGGCTTGAATAAACATTTCCAGGATGTCAGTGAAGCAGGCGTCAGTTCATGCCAAATGGATCATCGGCAGGGTGATTGGGACCAAGATGCAGAAAACAGCCAAAGTGAGAGTGACGAGGCTGGTGCTGGACCCGTACCTGCTCAAGGTACAGTAACACTGGGCCCTGCTGCCTGGGCAAGGAGATAGATGACATGGAATACCCTGTAATGTTCAAGTGTGTGTAACCACATAAAGGCATTGCAGGGTTTCTGATGTCCAGTGCCACAGGTTTTTCATTCCCTGACCAGCAGAAATGAATGATAACAGAGTTGGCAGAGTTTAAGACATAAGAGAATAGTTGTAGTTGCTGACTGACAGGATGTATTGAGTTCCTTTGTTTTGAAACACTCAAATGCACACACACATAACATATTTTTTTAAATGTCACAAGACATCATTTAATATAGTAGAAAACTTGGCAGTAATAAAATGTTAGTAGTTACATGTACAAGTAATGACAAAGTGGGACAAACAGCTGAAAGTGTCACGAAGCCTCTTGTTACACAAATCCGAGTGCCTGGAACGCCCGTGTGGGTGTCAATTTGACTTGTACTGGGGACCGGAGCGCGTTTGCACTCATCTGCGCCACTGGTGGTCGACTCAGGCCGTGGTACCGTGCGTTTAAAAAACACCGAGATTTTCGCCTGTTGTTACGGCGGCTGGAGCCGACGTGACATGAATTACTTCACTTTTACGGGGGTACAAGTGTGATTCTCCTCTCCTCTGTCTGGTTGTGGATGGGTGCGGGTATAGAAATGTGACGTTAAATTATTTCTGTTGTGATTTGAAAATTGATTAAATTAAATTAATTTAGCTTGACTTTCAGGCGAGGCGCTGCGCCCCGTCAATAGAATGATAGGGGAAACAATGCGGTTAAAGGCAGACGGTGCAGTTTCAAATGGGACGGCATACCACTTTGTTTACTAATGTTGAGGATGAGGTCAAGGAAGGATAAAACCCCTCAGGTTCATGCCAAGAATAGTAACCTATAGAATTAATGTAGGCCATCACTTTGTAATGCCTGTCTTGAATCGAATGTTTTGATGCCAAATATACAGAAAAACAAAAAATGGAGTGAAATGCTGTTATACTTTGGATTATGATGTGGTAAAAGACTTGTCCTGAAGTCCTGAGGCATTTCTAAGATATTCTTTAGAGAACTGAGTGGCATTCATCATGCTGTACCACATCATAACAAGTTGGCGTGCCCTCCCCTATGATACTGCAGTCTGCCTTTAATTTTGCCAGAATAAAAATCATGCAGTTAATCAGTTTGTTTGCTACTGACCTTCAAATAATTGGCATCCATGAGTAAACCACATGTACGACTCTGTTGGAGATGTTTCATTGCTGTACATTTAAATCTTAAAAAAAAAAAAAAAAAAACTAATGGTAGCCACTGTTGTCATTTCACCCCCACAGTACTACAACAAGAGGAAGACCTACTTTGCCCATGATGCTTTGCAGCAGTGCACGGTGGGAGACATCGTCCTTCTGAAGGCCCTGCCTGAGGCCAGGTCCAAACATGTGAAGCATGAACTGGCTGAGATAGTGCATAAAGTTGGCCGGGTGGTTGATCCACTCACGGGGAAGAAAGTGGCAGGGACTGAGTTTCTGGAGCCTCTGAGTGACACTGCACACAGCCTGGGAGAGGAGCCGACAACGTTAGCAGAAAAACTCCAGGAGCTGAACATCTCCGCTGCTGCCACTGGAACTGAGTCAAGCACCGCACAGACATCCTGACCTCATGTTGCAAAACTGAATTCAGGCTTTTCTTGTATGTAATATGTAATAATGTTTGTTTATTAAATGTCTCTCTGCAGTTAAGCGGTTCCTGTATCAGGTATTAATCTAAATAGGAGCGTACAAAGATATGTACCACTGTTGGAAATGCATGAAATATTTTGGAGATCCTAAGTAGTTTTTTTGCTAACTAACCCAGTTACTGGAATTCACAATAAAATGACACTGAGAGGGGGCTCACAGTGTATAGCGTGTAGCATGTGATACCGAGGCTACTCCAGGCCTCCTGCAGGAACTGAGATTTGAATCAGGCCCAGACCCTCTGCTGCATGTCATCCCTCTGTCTGCATGCACTGTGACGGTCTAATAAAGCAGGGATGCCCCAAAAAAACGTATTAAAAAAAGTCAGACAAAATCAATTCATAGTGCTGCCAAATCCACAGTGCACACAAATCAGTGTTTAAAGTTTGAGTATTTGCATTATACCCTATTGTAAGACGTTTTTCACTGTCCAGTCCTTTATCCTTGCTGTGGTCTGTGCACGGTGCAGTCAGCCCTCTCATCAGTAACATTTACTGACAGATCCACTAGAAATGAATGGAGCTTGATGCCTTTTCTGTGATCTACAGGCTAATCAGTAAACCCGCACTAATTCACTGACACTGATCATTTTCCTGCTAAAGTTTCTTTAAAGTCATTATGTCCATTTCTCTAAATGGGGGCGTTTCCATATGATGGTGCTCTGTACAGAGTCAACCAAGCTAATTAATGTTTAGACTAATGACTTAAACTTAAATGAAAAGTTAAATGGAAACACAGGACTGATGTCTCTGGTTGAACACCCAGTCAGAGAGCCAAATGGACATGAAAACAAGTGAAATGTAATATTTTAGTAGTTGCCACAGGTTTAGTTTGTAATGTATAATCCAGTGGAAAATCAAAGTTAACGGGGTGATCTTTGGCGCACGACATAGATCTGTACATTTAGACACTTAAGGTGCGTTATGCCCTCCAACAATTTTTTTTTTCCAAATACACAGGGTTGAGTTTTCGAGTTGTTTGTGTAGTGTATAAAGTTTCTGTGTGAACAGGTAAGTGTCATGAGGTCAGAGCCGTGCAGGAGCTCCGGGGCTGCAGCTGCAGTCTCTCCAAACAACCAGCAGCCACAGCAGCGACGGGGGAAAGATGGCGACCCGAGTCCTTCAAAGTGTGGGCAACGGCCTCAAACACACCAAACAGGGGCTCCAGGCCAACGGCCAGGGCACGGTCATCATCAGGTTGGATTTTTAACATGAATACCATGAATGCTAGTGGAAAAAATGTTAAGAATATATAGTATTTCTGTAGCGTTAACATCAATGACAAAGTATGGCATGCTAGCAAGCTAACGCTAAAGTTATGCTAACCACGGCGCCGTCAATTTCCATGTAACGTAGCTCACTTGCTAACTAGCTAGGCTAGCTAGAAAGATATCACGAAATTGCTAATTTATAGCTGAAGCTAATTATCACCCCCCGCCGTGCAAAGTTACGAAGTAGCTTGTTGTAGCATTTGTTCGTCACACACTTTGCATTTTTGTGCTTGGAAGTGCAGTAGCTTTGTGAAAAAGGCAAAACCAGCGCTGAGCTCCTGTCAGTCCAAACCAGAATACAACTTCAAGGTCAAAATGCAGCGAGTGCCTCCACAGCCACAGTTTGGTGTGTGTGGCACCGTGCTTTGCTGTGGGGACAGAGGAGAGGAAAGCTTGCAGTGATATCAGCATGTCATCCACTGAAGCCTTATGGTGTATTTTATCTTTGCTGAAAATGTTTGAATTTGGTCTGCTGTGTTGTGCTGTTTTAATCACGACTGCTGGAAACCTGCTGGTAGCCTCCTGGCTGTCAGTCAGCAGCAGCCACCAAACTGTAAACAAAATGCCAAGTGTCATATTTTCTTTTTTGAGCAGATAAAGTATGGAGAGGCTGCTCAAAAGTGTTAGCCAAGCAGCGAGCGAGCGAGCAAATGTAGATTAATCCTTGGCTACTTATGGTCTTCTCAGTTCCTGGCCTCTTAGCTGTGGATTTTTCCTTCTTTTTTTTTTTTGTAATGGATGTGTTGGATAGTCTGGATAAATTAGTTCAAAGCTGTGATCATCAGGAATATTGCTACCCAACACTGCCTTTCCACACACATTTTTTGAGTATTTTTATCTCATGCATTTCACACATTGACAATACAGACACATTTACTGTATATTTCAGACGTTTCCAAAATAAATTAACAGACAATAAACAAAATTAAAGCATTACAATTCGAATAAACAATTACACTACTTAGAGTAAAAAAAACAATGGAAAAATTAAATAAAGTAACATTTTTAAAAAGGGGAAAAATATATGTAGATTTATACATAGCTTTAACCACAACACAATAGGATGGTCTTTTACGACACTAGTGTGGTGGGATTAGAGAGACCATGCTGATGGTCAGTCAGTCATGTGAGAGGGAAGATTCTCTGTGTAACTAATGTAAAGTTTCCATATTTTATAGAAAAAAGATCTTATTCCTTAGTGAATAGGTTATATTTTCTAGAGGTATACAATATGCAGTTTTTCACTGCTGAGAGCCACCATTCAGTTGGCAGTGGGAGATCTTAGTTCCATTTTATTGTAATACATTTTTTGGCAATGGCCAGTGGGAGCTCTGTAAGCTTGGTGTAAGAATAGATTTTGAGAGGTTGCCCAAAAGGCATATCTCAGGATCCATTGGGTTCCACAGGCATTTTAAATGAATGTAGCCTGCATTGACCTGCATCTTACTTGATATTCCACCTTTTGAATGGTCCTGGGTTATTTTCATGGAACAGATGAAATGCATGTTTGCATCTCTCTTGTGCTTCTTTGTGCCCCAGGAGCCTCTCGGCCTCCCACAACAGGAACCGTGAGGACAGCTGGTTCAAGTCTCTGTTTGTTAGAAAGGTTGACCCCAGAAAAGACGCTCACTCTCATCTCCTCGCCAAGAAGGAGGACAACAACCTGTACAAAATACAGTGTATGTACTGCCTGTGGCTTGCTGTGGCTCTTGTGACGGCCCTTTGTACAGAACTAGCCCACACCCTTTTGGTTGTGTTTTTCAACAGACTTAAGATGGATTAAAAGATGTAAGACCTGTAAGACCCTCTTTTCCAGAACATTTATAAAATCTGGCACATGTTGCACTGCCTCACTCAAGGTTTTTTCCCCCATGCAGTTCACAATGTCAAGCCAGAGTGCCTTGATGCCTACAACAAACTTTGGTAAGAGGCCCCTCCATTCCTCTCTCACTTTACCTAAAAGCCTTAACAAGGACCTGGCTTTGTAAACAGTGCACATGTCGATTACTTGTAGCTGATTCTGTCCTACGTATATGTTTGTTTTGGTGCATGTGCTCATCCTTAGTGAGGACGTCTTGCCTTCCATTCATGCCGACCCTGAGTACCCTTGTGAGCTGGTGGGCACCTGGAACACGTGGTATGGAGAGCAGGATCAGGCAGGTAAGAGCACACCCTCAAGCTCCATGTCTGAACACATTAACAATAATACGCCTTATCAAGGATTCACATACAAGCAATAACCTTAGTTTGGATTGTCAGTTTGACTGATTGATTGAGTCCTGAGCACAAGAAAGCATGCATGAGACAAGTACAGTTCAAACCTGCAAAAACAGACTGAGATGATCCCATGAATCAAGGCACATGCTAAGAGGTTAAAGCTTTAAAATCAGACTACACTGGAACAATTAGAGGAATGAAAGCTCTCGGAGATGAATGCTTTTTATAAGTTAGCCCATGAACCCCCATAGAATACTCCTTCCAGGTTTTTGCCGCTGGGGAGTAGACCGAGTTGTAGGGGATTTCAAAACTGCTCAAGTTAATTTCTATTTCTGCCTTTAATGACTCAGTCACAGACATCTTTCCAAGAGTCTTACAGTTGCTCTCCTGCTCTCTGACACAAACAGCCACTTTTTCTTCTATTGCGCATTAGTTAATTATAGCCAGGGCTGTTTTGCACATTCTCTGGCTGCCGTCCATGTTGTCCCTGTGATGACATTTGTCATTCCCCAGTTGTAACCTGCCTCTAGTGTTACAGTGCTTTCTCGAGATATTGGCAACCTTATAAAAAGAAACCAAAGGTCATTTATAATAGTGAGGTGTATACCAGGAAAATGTAGAAATTTATATTTAGAGAGAGAGGGTGTTTCTAAGACAGTATCTGAGGTGTATCCTGTGGGAGCTGGTTGGGACCTTTGACGGTCTTAGTGCTGCTATGATCGTTGTTTAAATAAAATTTTAAGTTAAATTTATATTTCATCAGTATGATTCACTTAGATCATGTACTCAGTATATTTAGATTATTGTTAGTGTCTGTGTCTGCATCTCAGTGGGGTATCTAGTGTCGAGCAGGTTTAGCTGAGATTTTCTCTGTAGTATGTACTACTAGATTGACTAATATCAGTGTATTGGATGTGATTTTGCTTGACTGTGGTTACAGAATAGAGAGAGTTTTTTTACTTTTTAGGGGAAAATTTATTTTTTTGCTTTTTCCCTTTGCATCACAATGCATAACCTCACTTTGCACAAATGGAAGTTACAGATTCAAGCTAATGTCGGAGTGTGAACGATACGTGGCTGCCAGGTGTTGGTGGTTATAGAAGTATTTACAGAATTAGTTGTGACAAAGCAGCTTTCATGCTGATTAAGGACATTCACCCAGTGAGATTTTGAACTCCTGCCTTTCCTACATGCAACCATCTTCATATCACTGTCATATTGTACGTATGTCCACATCTAGCATCTCTCCAGGACATTTACATTTCAGTCAGTGCTCTTTATACAGCTCCATGTTGTTTAAGTGAGTCAGTAGATTGCCACAAATAGCCAAAGCACCTTTTTTTGTCTTTTTCCTCTTTTTTTTTTTATTTGTTTTTGTTTTTACATGATGGTATAAAGGCCTCTGTGTTGTCAGTTGCATCTTGCAAGATGGTGGTATTTTAAAATGGTAGCATGTTTTTTCACACCACCCTTTCACCTGTATAATGTTATCTATAAGTAAATGTAGTTGTATCAGTCAGCTCTAGTGTTTTAATGTTGCAGTTGCTTATGGGAATGGCCTGGAGTTCATGGCTGAAAGAATGTATTTCCCAAGGAAATGCAGGCTCGCTGACATGTATAAATGATAATAGAGAGCCACATTAATTTTCACTCTTCTGCTCCTTGTATCCTAGTTCACCTGTGGAGATATCGGGGAGGATACCCGGCCCTCACCGATGTCATGAACAAACTCAGGCAGAATAAGGTATGGGGTGGTCGGTTAGTGCAGCGAATTGGCAACTGGGGTCCAGTGAGCCACCTTTGGCAGTGCACCCCTTAAATATCATTCTGGACCAGTTTAAGACCAACCCACCTGTGTGCAGTACATGTTGTAGAAAATAGTTTCTGTTTGTGTCACTTATTTATTGTTTTTCAACACTTAGGATGTGCATCTGTTTGGTGTTGCTAAATTAGTTTCTTTTAAAATATATTTACTTGGGTACTTTGTGGGTCTAATCCATTTCAGGGGAGATATAAGAGCACAGGTTCCTTTTTCACTGACTTTTCAGTTTCACTGTATTGAGGAGGAAAGATATGACAGCTCAAAATGAATATCAAAGATAATTTTGTAATTAGCAATAGTTTTAAACTATTAAGGTCACCCGCTTCAAAATTAACCAGTTATTGCTCACAGACCCTGACAGATTACTGAATATGAAATTCTTGAAGTATTCTGCACTTACAACTTTTCATGTACCAGTATTTTCATAGTAATGAATGCTGATCTGAGTAACATATACACTCAAAGACAGGAGTTTTAAGACTTCCAGATCTTCTAAACTTTGATATTAACTTCATACAGTTTCCCTCAAAACTGGACATATTGGATGATCCAGGAGGTGATTGATGGGTGCGGGCACAAGATACCCACCCCTCAAACAGATAACTTGGTTCTCTACTGCCATCAAAGTTGCCCACCCTCGTTCTAACTTGCTACAGGTCATTATGCTTGCTGAGAGGTGTTTTTTTTGTTTTGTTTTGTTTGTTTTTTTTTTTTGCAGGTGCATAAAATGTCTTGATCTCAGTTGATACAATAAATATGCCTGACTTAAATGATGATGAAAATGATCTACCCTGCTGTCAAACCAGAGTAATCATACTTCTTGTTACTGTTTTTAGAGTATTGGTGGGCTGAGCTGAGTTTACTGACTTGTTTGGGATGTTTCTCTTTGCTGTAGGAGTTTATGGACTACAGAAATGAGAGGGGGAAGATGCTGCTGTCCCGCAGGAACCAGCTGCTGCTGGAGTTCAGCTTCTGGAATGAGCCAGTTCCCCGCTCAGGACCCAACATCTACGAGCTCCGCTCATACCAACTCAGGGTAAACCACTGTCTTCGTGTGTGTGTGTGTGTGTGTGTGTGTGTGTGTTTCATGATAAATTTACCTGCTTGCTTTTGCCATGTAAGATGCAAGATCCTTTTAATGATAACCAGTCAGACTTGAAATTTCCATGTCATTCTTTTTTCTGTTTTTTTTTTTGTTTTTTTTTTGTTATATTTTGTTTTCCCCTTCTTAGCCAGGAACGATGATCGAGTGGGGAAATTACTGGTAAGGCATTTTTTTTTCCCATTCTGCATTTGTTTTTTCATATTAGCAGGTCCTCAGGGTTTAATTAAAATTGTTCATAT
>OMLB01063357.1:5454-20288 GCA_900302555.1 Myripristis jacobus | reverse complement strand
CCTTATTTTAAAAAAAAAAAAAAAAAAAAAATCATACATTCGGTTACACACACGTTTCACACAATGTTTTTGCATCTTTATAATCTTGTGACAAGCAGTTTGTACTTTTGCTTCATGTGCATCTTTTGGTTTTAAAAACAAAATTTCATTGGTTTACATAAAAATAAAGACCAGTTTGGCAGGTTGCAGTTTGGTGCAGTAAAGGTGAGCCACTCATATTGTTTACCTGCTGTGCCATTGTTTGCTTCACATCCTCATTATCACCAACAGGGGTCTCAAAACATGAGTACAGAGACGAGTCCAGTGTGTCCGGCTGCTTTTCTCAGGATAAATGTCAGCCCATCCGTGAAAATGCTGAACACAACACAGACACATTCCTCAAACACTAAACTAAACAAGACATAGTCCAGGACGACGCCGGAATTCATTAACACATCCTGGAGAAATGTTAGTGTACAAGTTAAGAAGTGAATTAGTCGTGTGATACGTTTAAATTCAATAGATGACTGAGGAAAAACAAAGTTTCCTGACGGGATTTGGGGTCTGTCCTGTGTGGATTATGTATCACTGTCCGTCATCCCGTCAGAGGAAGTCTTGAGATTTAAAAAACATGGGATCTTGTGATTGACAAAAGCCTGAACCAATCACATACTGCGCCCAGTGACGACTTTTGTGACGTAACCTGGCCAATCGGCGCGCCGGGTAGGCTGTGGGGTGTTCACTGATGCCTCATTCAGGTGATATCGGAAATTTGAAAACTTCGGGCTGAGCGCGCTTGTGCGACCCGACAGGACTTGGGCTAGGACCGTGCGAGGGTATATAATGCAGTAATTACCCGTGTAACCTAAATGTGACGTTTAAGGAGCAGGGAAACCTTTTCAGTCAGTTGATAGTTAAAAATGATGCACTGTAGTTTTCAGTGTCACTGTTTGGTGCTGTATGTAGCACTGTCTCGTGTTTCTGTTCTCAAGTGTTGCTCGGTTACTTTAATATTTAGTAATTTATTCAAAATAATTAGGCTACATGCCTTATGCACATTTCCCTTTCCCTATTTTTACTGCTGCAATACAAAGTAGCGTTGTAACACTTACTTGTTGATTTAGGCACTTCTTGCATGGTTCATTTAATATATTTTCTGAATAAAACGACGTGGCATCTTGTTTTATTTAACTAGTTTACTGTGCAATAATTTATAGCTGAGGGACTTGACAACAATTCAATAGTCCAATATCTCTGTGTATAAACGGTGTATGTAGGTAGATTTTTTTTTTTTCAAAATATGCTCAATTTCACATTTCTGTAGTTATTGTTGTAAAATTTTAGGATTAGTAGAATTAATGCACATATCTATACGTAATGCACATGTTTTTTTATTAGAAATTTCTAAGGCATATATTTTTATGTTTCTTATATTTTCTATTTATATTTCACATAAATTATGAATAATTCTTCTCTTGAGAATTTGAGCAGCTGCAGCCGGCCCAATTTCTCCTCGGGGATCACTCAAGTATTTCTGACTGTTATTCTGAAAAGCACTTGTGTCACTTTTACAGTCTCTGACGCTCCATTGTCCGAGGTTAGCGCGGGTGGTTGAAGGCATCGCGGGCACACGTGTTGGAGCCTTCTGGAAGCCGACACCCCTTCTCGAGAGCGTCGGACAACGAGCAGACGACACTCCCGACCCGCGCTAGTTTTTCGCCCCGTTCGCCGGCTGTGCTGCTCCACCATGGCCGCGGTGAAAGCTCTGAACCCCAAAGCGGAGGTAGCGAGGGCCCAGGCCGCCCTGGCGGTGAACATCAGTGCGGCGCGGGGACTCCAGGACGTGCTGAAAAGTAACCTGGGACCCAAAGGCACCATGAAAATGTGAGCGCCCCGTGCCCCGAGCAGCAGCAGCAGCACGCGCAACGCCAGCGGAACCTTTTGTTAAGCACGCCTGCTAAAGCTAACGTGCTAGCGCGCTAACCAGCTTAGCATTAGCACGAGGCTGTGTGCGCAAGTAGCAGCTGTAGTCACTGTTGTTGCCCCTTCATTGTGTTTTTAGGCATGAATCAGTGAGCCAAGCGTTTCGGTTATTTTCTGGGGTTAAGTTTATAAAGTAGAAGACGTTAAAGTCGCCCCGTCGAGGCCTCCAGGCGCTAACCGGATAGCGGATCCCCCCGGCACACGTTGCCCTGCATTGTCATCGTCAGGATCCGTGTGACAGCCTGCAAGCTAGCGTAAAAATGACAGCATTAGTTAGCACACTGCTAATTAAAATTGTAAGCTAGAGTTAACTCACAGCCTGAGGGTCTGTCTTTATTGAGTTGACGCACCTTGCGAGTGTTTTAGTTTAATTTAATGTCAGCATATCCCTGAAGGGCCGGGGAAATATTTCATGCTGCACACGGAAGTTCATTGAGATAATGCTACATAATCTGACACCCCTTACAATTTAGTGCGTGAACAGCAGATTAACATGTCACACGTCCATGGTCTATAATGTCCAGATTGACTAAAGTAATTTTTTTTTTTTAAATTGATGGCTGGCTAGCATCAGCATGTGAGCTGCAGGTTGTACCGAGCCGTCTGACTTCACTCATGTGATTAACCCGTTGCTGCCCGTCTCCGCCCGCAGGCTCGTGTCTGGCGCCGGGGACATAAAGCTGACCAAAGATGGCAACGTCTTGTTACACGAGATGGTAAGAAGGAGCTCAACTGTCAGATTAACCCTAGTTTGGCATTTTACTAGGTCCTTGATTTAGTATTGAATAGATGCAGTTGTAACCACACCCCTATTGTGTGTGTGTGTGTGTGTGTGTGTGTGTGTGTGTTTAAGATAATAAACTGTTGACATACATGACAAATACTGCCTAAAACACAGGATTAAGTATAAATAAAATGATTAACATTGTCTTCCCATATCTAGAACAGTGGACATGCTTATATTTAGGACAAAATTTTATTCCTCTATTTCTGCCAGATATTTCGATTAGCAATATGATATAGGCCTACGATATGATAACGGGTTTACACAGATTTAAAATTTTAAAAAAGTGAAAATAAAAATTAAGCATTCATCAGAAAACAGCATCATAATACCAAATGGTCGTACAAAATGCAGTTACTTCACAAAGTATTTTATTGATCAGGACAGATTTCTTTGTCATTGCACAAGGTAGAATGAAATTCAGTAGCAATCCTCCTGATGGTGCATTCACACATATTTGCCATTAAAAATAGAGTTCAAACTAAAAGAGAAAAGAGTAAAAATCTAAAAACCAAGAATTAAACTAATGAGCCATTTCAGATGTCATATGTATAAGTAAAATATAAAAATATATGTAAAAATGTTTTCTGTAACCTATAAAAACAGATATAAACAATATAATAAATTGTTTATATCGTGTGTTTATAGCTGTACAGAAAACACAAGACAAATCACTGTCTTAAGCTGTATTAAAATAATATTAAAATATGCTGCATCATCTGCTTCGACACAATGCTTTAACATTGCGTTGCAGTGTAGTGACAGTGAAAATTGAACATTCTGCAAAAAACATAATACTCACTGGGCATAGAAAATGGAGTTACTTCTCAAAATATTTTTTGGATCAGAACAGACCAGTCACTGTCTTCGGCTAACCCTAAATGTGATATTGTCCATATCGTTTCATTTTGAGATATTAATATCACGCATGTTCATATCTAGATACCGGTATATCATTCAGCCTTATGCACATTTAAAGCTCTCCACTGAATGGATTTATTTTCATCCTGGTGTTTTCACACGCTGCCCTGAAAACAGCCCAAGGATGCAAACTGTAACTCCCCCAGTCTTCTTTATCTCTGGTCAGCTGCGGTGTCTCTGATCTGGAGCTGTACCTCTAGCAGGAGGTGCACTCAACAATACACGACTCTGTTCCTCCACTGGACAAATGTACAAGAGCAACATCACATGATTAGGAAACATTTGTAATTAATTTGTTTTCCATGGAAAAAAAACTGTTTGCCTGTTACGCACACTTAAGGGTTTCTACTTGACTGCAGTCATGAAGACAGCACAGTTGTTGCAGTTTAATTTGAAGTGTTTTTCTTCTTGCTCCCTCTCAGCAAATTCAGCACCCCACAGCATCACTCATTGCCAAGGTGGCCACAGCGCAGGATGACATCACGGGAGACGGGACCACCTCCAACGTCCTCATCATCGGTGAACTCCTGAAGCAGGCCGACCTCTACGTGTCCGAGGTGAGAGGGCAAAGGCTGCTTCCTCCTACACTCCTACACTCGTTAGTCAGTGTGTTGATCTCTGCCAGGATGCAGAACACTTCTGTGCACCTGAATGGCCCCTTGAGCATGACTTATTATAGATGGACAGATGTGCTTTATTTACTCCAAACAGGGAAATTGTTGTAGCAGGTTGTCCAGACATTGCACAGAATCAGTATTAGGCTACACAAAATATCCTTATCAACACTAGAGGAGAGAAATGTATATCTATTGAAAAGTAAACACAACAAATAACAAAGTAGCTCAATACAAAGAATACAAGAAAAAAGAAATACCATCTCATGCCCTACACGAGCAATAAAAACTAAAATACTAAAATAGATCTATAGAATATCTATACAGCTTTCACCCTTGAACCTTCACATAGACTATACGTATAATGAAATGTGTCTGCAGAATATCTGTACAATAAAATGTGTGTATGTATATATTTTTGTAGATAGATATACACATATATAGATATCTAGATGGATATATAGATATATAATAGATGTAGACTGATGTATAATATTTTTATGCAATTTCTAATATTTTCTCACAAGCTTATATTGACTTTCAGCTTTCAAGTGCGTTGTTTTTTTTTTTAAATCTAAAAATACTAGTCATACTGAAGTTGGAATTCTGGCATTCTGTAGTTTTGTGCAGCGAGGATATTTCAGAATTTAATTTTCTTCTTTTCTTTCTTTCTTTTTTTTCCAAAAATTCAGTTACGTGTTATATGTAGTAACTTAATCAAATGTCATTTTCACATTAATTATTTCACCCATTTTTAAGGTCAGAGATAGAATCTGAAAGTGCCGAAATAACAAGTTTGACCTTATCCTGTCATGAGTCATTTTCTTTAAGCAGCTTGCAGTTTGGCGTGTGGATCTCGGGAGAATAATTCAGTATTTAGAGCTGGATAATATGATGTGAAACTGAAAGTGGCGTCTGAAGAGACAACTGTCTAATCTGCTTTTTTCCATGCAGGGGCTCCATCCAAGAGTCATCGCTGAGGGCTTTGAGGCGGCAAAGGAGAAGGCCTTGTCTGTTCTGGAGGAGGTGAAGGTGACGCGGGAAATGGACAGAGAGACCCTCATCAACGTAGCGCGCACCTCCCTCAGAACCAAGGTCCACACAGAGCTGGCAGACCTGCTCACTGAGGTGAGGCACGAGGAGGGAGGGGGCTGAGCAGGTGCCGTGTGGGTTAGCATCTGACCTTTGACCTCTGAGCTGGGGAGTTTAGCATTGACAACTGTTGGAGACGGCAGACATTTAAGGAATGTAATAGTCATGCTCAGTCAGTTTATTCAAAACTTAAACACAGTGGATTGTTTTGTCCAGTTGGTATGGCAGTCAGGTTAGTATTTTCTCTCCTGTATTCTGATCACTGACACTGATTGGTTTGATGACTGATTGTCTGCAGGCTGTAGTAGACGCTGTGCTGGCCATCGCTAAACCCAACGAGCCCATCGACCTGTACATGGTGGAAATCATGGAGATGAAGCACAAGACTGACAGCGACACACAGTGAGTCTCTCTCCAGGGTTCCCATGCAATTAGTCTTAAAAGGCGTTGAATTTATTGATCTAAAAATAATGCTTAAATTGATATTAACATGTCTTAAATCAATCTTTCAATGTCTTAAAAATGCTAAGACATAATAAGTTGGATTTTATGAGTATGTTTTTCTGGTGTTGTGATTTAAAATCTCAAAATAATTGGTAACGTCTGTTTTTTACATAATTCACTGAATGCCCCCTGGCTCCCATTATTGTCACTCAGTAGGGATGGGATTTGATAAGATTTTAGTGATTCCAATTGCATGATCGAATCTGCTTAGCGATTCGATTCTTTAATGAATCTCACTGGGCAAGGGGAAGAAAAAAAAAGTACAAATGGGTTTATTTGTAAACTGTACAAAACAAATATTATTTTTTTTTTTCAATCTGGGTACAGAAGGATCAGATGCATGTAGCAATTGACTGGAGAAGTTCTGATACTACCTGGTACTGGGTTATTTCAGTCAATAGCTTAAAAGGTTTTAAGTACCGATACCCAGCCCTACAGCGTATACAGTATGAGATTCATTAACGTTAGCGTCACTTTGGAGTGTATCAAAAACGTGACATTCCTGCAAAGTAACTGCCTGCTGTGTGGACAAATGTTTCTGCGTGCTGCTAGCGCTTCCTCCCTTTGTTGAAATAGAAGTTTTGCAAGTGGCTCTGTCATCTTTCCGCGTGAGGTATAACCAAACTTTTGAACGCCATGCTGACTCTATAGCAACGCAGCGTGTGTATGACGTCATAACGCATGTACATCGGACTCGATAACGGAATCGTTAAGCACTTTGGCAAATGAGTCCAAGGATCTGGACCACTGAGAATCGGTTCTTAACAAGAACTGATTCTCGAATCCCATCCCTATCACTCAAATCAGGATAGTGGAACCAACAACACTCATTTGCTAGCAGGCTGTCACTCTGCCCTGGATGAAATGGAGAAGTGCATATTCAGTAAAAATTCTTCAATTTTGTTAATTGTAAAATTGGTCCTGATTTTTATTCTGAGTGGCTTTAAAAGTCTTAAATCTAACTTGCCTTACGCTGTGCAAACTCTTTTCAGTTTATCCCTGAGGTCATAGTTTTACTGATGCATTCTTTTAGTTGGCATGAAGCACCGCTAATTTTCTGATAAGTGCATGCAGTTCCATGTAATATTTGTCAGACTAAAGCAAAGATAACATCCAAACTCCCACGTGGCCTCTTCTCAGGCTGATCAGAGGCTTGGTGCTGGACCACGGAGCACGACACCCAGACATGAAGAAGAGGGTGGAGGACGCCTACGTGCTGACCTGCAACGTCTCCTTGGAATATGAGAAGACGGAGGTCAACTCTGGCTTCTTCTACAAGAGCGCCGCAGAGAGGGAGAAGCTTGTGGCTGCAGAGAGGAAGTTCATTGAGGAGCGTGTGCAGAAGATCATCGCCTTGAAGAATGCTGTTTGTCCCAAGGGAGAGAAGGGATTTGTCGTCATCAATCAGAAGGTATGGCTGACTGAGAGACGGTAGCAGGGAATAAATAAGTTGAAACACACAGTTGTAGGCCTGAACCTCTAATAAACAAATGGAAACCAGGCGTATGATCTGAAACACAAAGGCAGGAAAACAGCAGGCCCCTCCTTTGTGGAAACTGGCGTTGTGGGTCAGAAAACTGAAAGCCAGAGGGAACCTGAAATCACAAGTGACTGTTACCCTTACTACGTTGATGTTGTAAGTGGTTTGCACAGTCTCACCAGATTATTAGATCTTAAAATTATTTTTTAAAAATCAAAAATCCTTTTAGCTTTGTAAATTTTTATAAATCTGCTTCTGTCCCCAGTATAAACATTTAACTAAACACAGGATCTGTTCATTGCTTCCCCATGCCCCAAGTTGTTGCCGTTTGCACAGAGAACACCCAAGGATGCCAGTGTGGCTCCCCCTGGTCTCCATATCTGTGCCACAGTAACTCTGATCTGTACCTCTGCATTAGAGGAGCGATCTTCTCCCCTACATGTATTCAGCGGATCAGAATAAATGCCTAAACCCTTGTTAATAGTCAGGTTTGTTCAAGTACATGATTTATTTCTTCAGTGCAAATAGCACACAGTGGCTGTATCTCATTCTCAGTTTGGTTTTATTTAACACAACAATATATCTTTTTTCCTCACAAAGGATGTCAGACTCTTACTTGTTTCCTGCAGGTGCTGGTCAAGCGGAGGAAATACAGATATGTTCAAGTCCAAAAATCTTGCCAACGTCAACTTTTTTCCCTTCTCTTGGTATCTTGCAGGGTATTGACCCATTCTCCCTAGATGCCCTCGCCAAAGAAGGGATTGTTGCTCTGCGCAGGGCAAAGAGGAGGAACATGGAGAGGTAAGAAATGAAATTTAGTTGTCACTTGTCTTTGTTTTTAGTGACAATGGTGTTGTGGTTGGCAGGTCATGTATAGTGAGATGTACATGAAGAAGCATCCTACGTTGGTCCCTCAGACATCTGCAGTGAAATAAACTCTTGAGTCTGTTTGCTTACATCTGCTTAGGGGGTTGAACACAGTTTTGCATTTGTTGTACATCAGACCAAAAAATAAATAGCACTTATGATGACTTGTGTCTCTCTGTCTGCAGGCTCACCTTAGCTTGTGGCGGCGTTGCCATGAACTCAGTGGACGACCTCACTCAGGAGTGTTTGGGACATGCTGGGCTGGTTTATGAACACACACTGGTGAGTTTTTTTTGTTTGTTTGTTTCTCTGTTGCTGAAGTTTGTGTTCGATGTTAGTTCAGGGTTAAAGAAAATGTTTAACTGATGCAACGTTTCTAATTTTGTTTTGATCTCCTGTCTTAAAGTGCACCGTGTTTAGTCTGTCCTCATTTTTATGCAGAGCTAAGAAAGAAATGCTGAGGTCTGGGTCTTAATGAGAATTGCCGCTTAATCCTGTTTGTGCTGGCTCCTCTGCAGGGAGAGGAAAAATACACGTTCATTGAAAAGTGTGGGAATCCTCGCTCTGTGACCCTGTTGGTGAAAGGACCCAACAAGCACACACTCACGCAGATCAAAGATGCTGTCAGGGATGGTCTGCGGGCAGTCAAGAACGCCATTGAAGATGGTAAGATGAGACCGCCCCAAGTTTTAAAGTGTGTGTGTGTGTGTGTGTGTGTGTTGATCAGCTTCCTGTTTCCATAGAAAGGCTACAATGCACTGAATCATGATTTTTATTCAGCTCCAGTGCCTGCAGTATGTTTCAGTAACGAGTAATAGTATTCATTGGTTCAGTTCAGTGCCCCACCACCAAATCCAATTCAACAATTTATTTTTATTGTTTCTTACTTAAATATAACTTAGGATTCTCACTAGCTAGGAAATAACCATTAGACTATATTTCAGGAATGAAAAAGGTGTCATTTAAAGGCACAGTGTTGCGGGATTTAGCAGTATCTAATGGTTTTAAGGCAGAATGCAACAAAACAGCAGTACTCCCTGCAAGTATTTCCTTCCCAGCAAAGCCAAGGGATGTTTAATCGACTTACATTCACTCTCTGTAGCCGCTGTATAGGTATGATCTGCCACGAGCACAACCAGAAGCAAAGCAAACCACTCTTCTTCTTTTGGTAGTAACTCAGCGACTTGATACCAGCCGCCACAGTAGTGCCATCCACTTCCATCAGCCACTTGCAAGAGAGAAATGAGTTTGTCACAAGGTGTACTTGTTTATTTGTCCCGTCTGAGCCACTGTAGAAACATGGCAAAGCAAGATGGCAGCCCACGTAAAACTGAGACCAGTGCCTGTGTATATTAAAATACTTATTCTTACTTAATGAAAACACTACGATTTTTTTTTACGATGAATGTTTATGTATATTATATCCCATTTATCATTTCCATTTAAATCCTACACACTTTATCTTTTATGGAATAACAGTGAATTTTTATGGTTGGTCACCTTGCAGCAAATTACGAGACTATTTTTCACAGCCTGTCTCTCACATGGTCAGATGCAAGCTTTTACATTCAGTGACTATTGTTCTTCAGAAAGAGCAACGAGGGCCTGATGTTGATTTTCATTTATTTCTGGACTGAAAACAGCACAACTCAGATTAGTTGCCGGTGGGTTGAATCCACACAGCTTCATCTAACTCTGATTTGTGGGGTAGACTTGCACAAGCTCTGCCATTTGGGTGCACTAGCTCAATGCATTTCACCATGTTATCCCGTTTTCATTTGTTTTGTTTTTTTGATCACACCTCTGTCATGACTAAAACTGTTCCATCGATCTGAAAGGTTTCTTTTCCTAAATTATACATTGATTATTCAGTCACATTTGCACAGAGAACACCCAAGGATGCTAATGTGGCTCTCCCTGGTCTCTTGTGTCTGTGCCACAGTGATTCTGATCTCTACCTCTGCATTAAGAGAGTTGTCTCCTCCCTTAACTGCATCAGTGGATCAGTACAAAATCCACCAACCCACTTGAAGTTTTCACTAGTAAATCATTTTGTGATATTGAGTTGGTTGTTGGCTTCACAGGGCTGAGGCAGGCATCGAGTTGTGTCAATGTTTCTGACAGCCGTCCTGTCTTGGTCTCTTCAGGCAGTGTGGTGTCAGGAGCTGGTGCGTTTGAGGTGGCTGTGGCAGACGCTCTGGTCAAACACAAGCCGAACGTGAAGGGCAGAGCCCAGCTGGGAGTCCAGGCCTTCGCAGACGCACTCCTCATCATCCCTAAGGTGAGCTGACGCACAGAAACAGAGTCACACACAACGCAAGTCAAACAGTCTAAAATGCCAAAGAGCACATGATTCACCGGAAAACTACTAATAGCATTATGTTACAATCGTGTGGACCATTGAAATGTTAATGGAGGACCGGTGGCTTTGAGGTCAGCGCTGATATTTTTACTGCTGGAGGAGAAATATGAAGAATGCCATTGTTTGAGAAATCTGCATTTCCCACCCAGGTTTTCTTTTTTAGTTTTTAATAGAGCAGTCTTCATTTTCCCCCCTTCTTTGTACCTCTGATCCAGGCTCTGAGTTTTAGTCTCAGGCCTTGTTAGCCTCTGATCCAAGTTCATAGCAGAGCTTTTTCACAGCAGCCATTTTGACAGGGCAAACACAGGTGTTACTAATGATGTTAATTAAGTTTGTGCTTTGGCCTTGTTAGCAGAGCAGAACCTTAATTACTGTCATTAGTTAGTGCTGTCTTTGCCCTGCCACTTCATGGCTAAATGGCAGCTGTGGAAGAAGTCAATTGGAAAACAAAGACACAAAGAAAAAAAACATTTTCTTACATGTAGACAATATGATTTCTAGGCCATGGCATCGCTGCAGCACCACAGTACTTCATTTATGACGGTATTTTGTGATACAGTTTACCTGTTTTTATAAAAAAAAAAAAATCACACCTCTTGCAATTTGAATATTACACTTGACAAATTTATATTACTATTTCAATAATATTTCAGTGACTTGCTCAGCCCTACTGTTAAGCTCATTTTATGCATAGCAATCTGTTGTCATTTCCTAACGCTCCTGTCTCGTCCGTTTTGTCTCCGCTGTAGGTTTTGGCCCAAAACTCTGGCTATGACCCACAGGAGACCCTGGTGAAGCTGCAGACGGAGTATAAAGAGTCTGGTCAGCTGGTGGGAGTGGATCTCAGCACAGGTCAGACCCGCTGCAGTGTCATTACGTTATGTTGTTATGCTGCTTCACAAGAAGCACCATAACACCAGACATTTGTCCTTCATGTCTCTGGATCATGGTTATTCTTATGACCCCCACCAAGGAGGTGGTGGAGCAACATTTCTCTGTGAGCAAGATATCTCAAAGCTCTGAACAGATTTTCACAAGACTTTGTAGTTTGGTTGGTCCTGAGCCAAGTAAGAGTTGGTTGAATCTTCACACCAGCTGACCAAAAGATACAGCAGGAACAAACAGGAATGAGACTATGACAGTGTTGCAGTTCACCTCATTCACCTCGGTGCCGTGTTTGAACTGACGTCATGTGGGGGATCAGACATGGAAGTACCATAGACTCCAATGTTAGAACTTCACTTTAAAAATACTGTTTCAGTAGTGTTGAATGAAATGACATACAGGTCACACCTCTGTCATTTAAAAGTCCTTATTAAAAGACAAACATGTTTAATGGTTGGGGTTGTCAGGATCTAAAATCAAATGAACGCTGGTGGATGTTCGCTTTGCTGAGTGCACCGTCTGTCCCAGATCAGTCTTAGTTGCTGCAGACAAAACACAACCAGTGCAGGAGGTTCAACTGGTTTTAATATGTGCCTGTCAGATCCGACCAGCTGACTGAATGGAGATGTACTGCATTGTTGCGTGAAGGCATTTTCTAGTTTTACATTTGCTTGAAACTTGTTAAGTTGCTTTTGCCACAATAAGTCCTGTTGGGTTATCACAGAATCCTTAACTTTGATCTTTTGTCTCACAGGGGAGCCCATGGTGGCAGGAGAGGCAGGCGTGTGGGATAACTACAGTGTTAAGAAACAGCTTCTCCACTCATGGTGAGATTTTGCATATCTGGACAGTAAATGACAAATTCAATATTTTAGTAAATGTCTTAATGCGTTGTTTCTAATGATTGGCAATCTGCTTGTGTTACTTTGCAGCACGGTGATTGCCAGTAACATCTTGCTGGTGGATGAGATCATGCGAGCCGGGATGTCATCTCTCAAAGGTTAATGGTTGACTGTAGAAGCTGCAGCCGTTATCATACCCACAGGCCTAGTCGTTTACCTGATGGATCAGTCAACGCGCTCCCTGCTCTCGGCACGCTGAAGCACCCCAGTTGGATGGACGGCCCACTGTAAACAAGACAGCGTCCATCACAGTGTGTGTCCGAAACCATTGTTATGTTAGTTTGGATTTTTCATGGATTTGTCAACGCCTCCCTCCACAATGATTGGTCTATTTATGAGATTTTGTTAAAAGCACTGACCTCTGCCACTCAGTTTTGTTTCTACCCATTAAAGTTTTTCTTGGCTCTTGAAATGACAGATTTTGGTGTGTTTATGTGAAGGGTGTGAAGACGGTGTGAATGTTACAGCCAGACACTGATGGTGCTAAAAGATGGTTAAATCTTCCTTTAACCATCAGTGTTATGAACATGACTAATCTCCCAAAGATTAGAAAACAACTAACAATAATTTTTCATGTCATCAAGCAACATTTTTCTTGCAGCTGCTCCACTGATGCTATAAATTGGCTTTATTTAAACTAAAACATGTAATCATTTTCCTTTGAAGGGTCAAGCGCTATCACGTCACCTTTCCAGGAAAGGCACGTAAAGTTCAGCTTTACACCATTAAAGATCACGTTGTCTATATGGAGCTCTGGGAGAAATTTGTTGATGTAACTAGTGGTATCGCAGAATAAATGACTGGTCTTCCTAACATCCGCAGCCTGATGAAGCTTATTGTCATGCAAAAATAGTATGCTAGTTACTGCCTCCCTTTAAATGTAACTGATGGGCATTTTCAAAGTGTTTCATTTGCTAATTATTAAAAGGATTTTAGAACATGTATGGATGCTTCATGTTTCTTCATGTAACTAATATCAGTCAGGTTAATGTGGCAGATGTGAAAGGTGTTGATCTCCACCAGCCAGCAGGAGGCCTGCAGGACCAAATTATTAGCAGGAAATGTTGGTACCACCAATCCTCTGGTCTGACAAAACACTCCACTTCTCATGAGGAGGTTTGCCCTGAAATGTGTGTGACAAGGCCATCATGTAGAGTAGACATGGCGGAGAGGAGGGGCTGAGAAAAGGCACTGAGCATTGACCTGTTCGCCCCTCAGCATCTGACACAAGGAGGCTGGCAGAGGACCCCTCTGTGTTTCCTGTTTGAAGACACTGGACCTTCCTGCTCTGCTGCCAGCAGACTTTTGGAAACTCCCATCAGGCAGCATCAGAGCTGGATTTAGAGCCAGCTGAAGGCCACAGACTAACTTGTTTTAATGTGTGGTTTCTCCAAACATGCCACCTCTTACATTTAGGTTCCTTGTCTTGTTTCCTCTCAGCCTTTCCTCTCTTTTGCCACCTCTCTTTTAGCTCCTGGATGTTTTCTCTGTCAGGTTTTCACATCTTAACCCCTTAAATCCTAATTTCCCCTTTAATCTCACCCATATTCTGTATCCTCTGGTTCCAACTCTTCAATGAACTTACACTGAGTGAAATATCCAAACCCAAGATGCTGCTGTTTCATGGCTGCACCACGTCAAATAGAAAATATCTCCCTGTCTTGTGCATCATGTTACACATATTTCCCTGCAGTTCAGGACATGTCTGGCATCTCAGGAAATTTCGACATCTCCACTAGAATTAAAAATAAACTTCTGTGAGTCTGAACAAAGCTCAGGTTTCCTCTTATCATATCACAGCCATACGCCATAATGATTGATCTCTAATTAACAGTTTTGTCTGATTCCCCCACCCACTCATTGTATAGAATAAAATAAAATAAACGTGTCTTTTGACTCATCATCTGGACGCATTTTTTTCCTGCTTAATGTTGATCGCATCTTCTCCATGTTATTTGTTGCATTAACGGGACATTTTGTTTGGCCTTTTTCATCTCCTTTACAAATTAGGATTTTCTCGATTCAGAAAACACTAAACCACATTTTTATTTAATCCATGTCTTTACTCATACAGCACAGTATGAAGAGCTTAACCGTGAATTGCTTCATTTCTGCGAGAGAGAGAAAAGACTCGTCTAGTTGAGCTGCGCAGCGGAACCTTGTTTTACACGGACTCTTTCAGCTGGGGACCCGTCTCCTGTCCCGCTGTGACACCCGTCCGACAGAGCAAAATCAACTCAAGTCATGTAAAAATGTTGTCAGAGTCGGAAAACTTGTATTAATAACTTGTACATGTAAGCGAGGCGCATGACTTTAGCTGTGTGTGAAGCCATGCGGGTCCAGGCGCTGTGGTGGATATCCGCCGTGTCCCTGTTAGCGGCAGCAGCAGCAGCAGCAGGTAAGAGCAGTCACACAAACACACCGCTGGGTTTTAACACGGCGGCTAGCTTGAACATGGAGG
>OMLB01063354.1:0-10057 GCA_900302555.1 Myripristis jacobus | reverse complement strand
GAATTGACTCATTAAGTATCAATATGAGGCAACTGAAAATCATGTTGTTTTCAATGGGAGCGGATGGAGAGGCGTTTCTTCCAGACGGTTTTTGTCCAACCTAGTAACAGCGGCCCGGGGGCGGGGCTTAGATAAAGGGTCAGTTGATATCATACTTTTAATCCACATAATAACACCTAAAATTCAGCACTGTGTATATTTAAACATTTAACAATTAACTGTCGAATGTTGCTTGCTTTGCTTGTCTGCTTGTTAGACCTAAGTCTGTAAACCACTTTGGTCAACTTGTGTTGTTATTAACTGTGCTACAGAAATAACATGGACATGGCATGGAGATTTACTATTTTACCTCTATGTTACTACAGACGGCAACTAAGCTAATCCGGGAAACTCTGGATGATCTGAGGAAACAAGATCTAAAGTCTTTTCAGTTCGAGTTAAGACATTACACAGAATCCCAGCATGGACCCATTGCTCTGAGCAAACTGGAGGACAAGGACACCATTGACACTGCCAGCACAATGACCGAGCACTATGGAAATGAGAACGCATTACAGGTCACTCTCAATATTCTTCATAAAATAAATCAGTGGGAACTTGCTCATCAGCTGGAAAGCAAGATGGGTAAGAAAAACATTACTTAAAATTACTTGAAAAACTTTTTTGTTACTTCCTCTGAAGAACTTTGAAATGCTTTTTTGGCATTTCGGTGAAAAGCTGCATAATCTTTGTTTGCATGACCAACTTTCACCACATATTTAATGAGATGCATATCTCTCAGGTTAATGTATATTTTTATTATCTCTGCCAGGCAGCAGCCTGGAGGGGATCATGCATTTGGTTGTGTGTATCTGTCCACAGCTAGTCTTGCATACCACTGGGCCCAGCAGCCTAATATGTTTTGTGCACAGTTATGACTGTATGATCAAGCACCTCTCATGGTGCTTGATCATACATGCAGTGATTCAAAAGCTTTAAAAAAGGGACGCACCAGTGGCTCACTGGTAAAGAGCACATACCATGTGCCAGGGCTTAGTCCCAGTCACAGTGACCGGGGTTCGAATCTGACCTCAGGGCATTTGCTGCATGTCATCCCCTCTCTCTCCCCTGCCTTACCTGTCTCTCTCCACTGTGACTGTCATATAAAGCAGAAATGCAGAAAAAAATATACTTTGGGGGGAAAAAAAAACACTTTAAAAAAGTTTTGTACTGCAACTGAGTGCTGACTCCTCAGCCGGTCCCAGCACTGGACAAGGGGAGATACACATGGTGGAAATCTGCACTCTTCCTAGTTATATAAATATGTGCTATAAAAGGTCATTTTCCATGTTTTAAGAGCAACAGAGTTTATTTGAATGAAGAATGCCTTCTGTACAGCAGCAAGCTAGCATTAGTCAATTATCAGCCTAAAAGTGAAAATGAACAGCAAGCTGTCAGCACTGTTTTTACAAACGCAGCAGTAAAATATGACTTTGATCATTTTGTTACCTCAGCTGTCAGAGGACAATAGAAGAAAACAGTGTTTTGACACAGTACTTCTTCTCTTATACTGCAATGGATACAGAGAGGCTGCTGGGTGACACTTCTAGTCTGAACAGGCGAGCTGTGGATCACAGATATCAACTGCGCTACACATCCATACCACATCCTGCCTGAACAAGTGCTTAAATTTCAACAGCATTCATGGTGTTTGCTTTGCTGTTTTGCACACAGGTCAACTGAAGCTGCAGCATCACACAGAAGAAGCTCCACAGAGAGAAGCTAACCACGGTGTCAAGTTGAAGAATTTATTAACTTGTGGGGGTAACTCCCTTGACAACTATGATAGATTTGTAGTTGTTGTGAACAAGAGTTGTCCTGAGCAGATAGAGTATCTCCAGTTTCTGAATAAGCTGAAACTGTTTTGTGTCCTGGACTTTGACCCCAATTCTGCAGTCGCAGGTGGGCTGTGTCATTCCTACAGAAAGTCAAGAGTGGCAAATCTGCATGCTCCATCTCAGTATCAAGGACAGACTGATACTGTGATGAAGGACCTTAACCTTTACAAACAGACCAGCTGGGTCGTCTGCAATGGAAGACATGACCTTGACAGTGAATCAAACAGAGAGTTAGATTATAAGAACTGGTTGAGGAAAATTTGCAGAGACATAGAGCAGCTGGTTTCCTTCATTTGCAAGCCAGAGGTTCTTCCCTATGGAAGAACTCTCATCATATTTCTTCTGCTTTCATCAGTGCAAACGGAGAAAGACCCACTCTTTGAAACTTTCAGGACTTTCTACAAACACACAGAGGAGGAACACATCATCAGTATTTGTGAATCTCAGAGCACATATGAGAAATGGAAGGATCTGATACAGTCAAAGTGTGAGTGTGACATCACCAGGCAGTCAGTGTATGAGTTAACCCTCAGTGAGGTCAATGGAACTATAATGTCACTTGGACCATTTAATCAGTCATCTGGAAGGTTACTTCCCTCTTCTGATTCCAGCTCTGTTGTTCTTAAGCAGATGGATGAAGACCTCATGACAGCTCTTGACATTTTGTGTCTGAATCAATGTGAAAATATCTATGAGGAAAACAGTGCAGAATTTCACAATTTCAGAATCAAAGTTGAGGAGGAATTCTTCAGAGGAGGCAAAGTCAAATGGTGGAACTTCTACTTCTGTGAGAAAAACAAAGCAAAGCCATTCATCAAGAGAGACAAACATGAAAGTCTAAAGAAGATGATCAGATCCCAGTCAAAAGATCCCAAAAACCCATGTGTGCTGTTCAATCTCTTTCACCATCCAGGTTGTGGTGGTACCACCTTAGCAATGCATGTGATGTGGGATCTTCGTCAAGACTTCAGATGTGCCATGTTGAAAGACAACACGTTGCCAAAACCAGAAGTTGCGATTCAAGTCAGAAAGCTGATGAAGCTTGAAAGTGACAAACCATATCCAGTTTTGTTGTTGGTTGATGATTCTAAGGAAACAGAGAATGCTCACCAACTTGTTAACTACATCCGTAAAGATGTTCTGGACAACTGCTCCCTGGATGATGCATCAAACTGCCAAGTGATCATTCTGAACTGTGTTCGTACCCTCAGCCCCAAGGAGCAATACCGGAAACAAAATTCAACACAGTGTCAGTACATCACTACCTCACTAACACAAAAAGAGAAAGATGATTTTGAGGAAAAACTTCAAGAACTCAGAGAAACTCATAAAAAACCTAAAAACTTTTACAGCTTTATGATCATGAAGAATGAATTTATTCTTCCCAAATACATAGATGACATTGTTAGTAACACAGTGGAGAACTTTGACAGGAGTACAAAAGAAGCTCAACTCTTTGCCTTCCTAGCTTTACTGAACACCTACATGGCAGAATCTGAAATCTCTCTTTCACTAGCTGAGGATTTTTTGGGGATGAAAATGATTCGCTGGCGAGAGGAAAGTGTACTGGAAAGAATGACGCCATATTCAAACTTTCTTATCATAGACACAGTTGAGGAATTGGGAGGATACAAAGGAGTCCGACTCCTTCATCACACCATAGCTTCTGCATGTCTTGAAGAGTTTGAGAAAAGCTACCACATGAAAGTAAGTGAGATAGCTATGGACATGCTTCACTGTGATCTGTTCTTCAGAGTTCAAGCTGGAAGAGACAGATTGACGCTCTCAATTCGGCGAATGCTGATTGAAAGGCATTGGAAGAAAGATAGGGATGAGAGAGAGTCATTTTCTCCTCTCATAGAGAAAATACACAACCAGCAAGGAAGACAAACTGTCCAAGACATCTTTGTCAAAGCATCATCCCAGTTTGTAAAAAGTTCATCCATTCCCCAGGCACTGGCAAGATATTTGTACATCAATGAGCGTGATTTTCCAGAGGCTCTGAAATGGGCAGAAAAAGCCAAAGAAATCAAAGAACACCCTAAAACAGTTGACACAATAGGACGGGTATACAAAAGCAATTTGCAATACAACATCCAAAGTGAAAAGCAGAAGACACTGCAAAATCCAGAGGACTTGGACAAAAACATTAAACTGGCAGTTAATGCCATTAAAGCTTTTCGAAGGGCTCAGGACCTGGCAAATACAGAGGATGAACTTGAGAAAGAAGCAACTGACCAGGACTCTGAGGACTATGCCATAAATTCATTATACAATGTTTATGGCTATGTGGGTGAGCTGGAAGTTGCTTTCTTCGTCATTGAGATGTTGAGCAGATTACCATTCTTTGGGGAGGGTGATCCCATGAAGAAGCGGCATTTCCAGAGTTTTCTGAAGGGGACATGCCCGATCACCAGTGTGTACAAGGAGGGTACTGAGATCAACAACAGATACACTGACATAATCAAAGATCATGAGCGATTTCTGCTTAGTTTGAAAACCGACATCAAAGACTCATTTGAATTCTTTGACTATTACTTCACGCACCTGAAAGCAACCACCTCAGGAGAATTTGATTCAAAAAATTACTGGACAGTCAGTGACCACTTTAAAAAGTATGTAACACTTTTCTGCACTTCAATTGAGGAAAAAAAAAAAGAACAAGCAAACAATCCTAAACTCAATTTGAAAATGGATTTGGAAGAACACAGACTGTTTCTTGAGAAGAACCATGCAGATACATTTGCTGGGCTTTTTCAGCATTTGGACAAACCTGCTAATGAGATGGAGAACATCTCTGCAAGCTATGCATTCTTGCAACAAAAACAACAATTCATCGACCAAAAACAAAAGGCAAAGGAAAAAATCAATTACATTTTGTCAAACATAATTCTTAACCTTTTGAATCCAGGATCTAAATATGTGAAGAGTTACAATCAACTCTCTGCTCTCTGCAAGGAAACTCTGCAAGATGTTGGACTGGAGTATCCCTTCCCAGACCCATACTACCTGGCTCTTCTGTTGTTCTGGCCAAGTTCGACTCAGGAAGACACCGAAATCAGGACATATGTAACTACAATTCGAAAGGCATCCCGCAGGCGCCTGTCTATTCTTTTTCGAAAGAGAAGCACTATTGCCCACTTCTACTTAGGAAAAGAAAAAGGGCTCAGGAGGCTTGTCCCAAAACCCAAACTTGATAAATGTTTTTCAGCGATAAACCGTCCTGCTTTGGCACAACTTTGGCGAAATGGGGACATTTTTAAGGAGGAAGAAATCATCAAACGGCTTCATCGGGTCAGCGGAACCATTGAGCTTGGAGAGGTCTTTGCCATTTATGGCAAACTAAAAATCCCAGTGCATCCAGCTTTTGGTGGAATAAGAAGTGGTCTCAGCACAGAGAAGGTTTCCTTCTACCTTGGTTTTGCTATCAATGGTCCCATTGCATATGATATCCAATATGAAAACTAGAGTAGTTTAGGTCGGCTGCGGAAGACAATATCACAAGCACTGAGCAAGACTGTGGTAAATTAAGTGTGGCAGCCAGTGATTCACTGTCAAAGCAATGTCAAACACCTGAGCAAAAGAGGCATAAGAAAGACCACAGATGTAAACACATGTCCTGTAGCCAGTTTTCTAAAGCAAGTATCCTGGGTGGGCGGCGTCACTGATGCAGAAAACAATGTGTTTATCTGACTGTTAATTTTTTTTGTTGATGAAAAAGTGAACCAAAAAAATCACTCCATGTCTTCTTTTGTGTGACTACAGATATTGATAATTTCTGTATTAAATACAAGTTTGTTTGCTGGTTAATCTAATTTTCTACATGTACATTGGCTAATGCTTTTGCAGAGACAGTAAATGTATAAGTCAAAATCAGTTCACTTTGAATCTTGAAGTAATGAGTATTGTATTTGTTTAAGTTTTAGTATGGAAAATGAATGTCACAACGCCTATTGTAAAATGATGTATTTGTGCAGACTGGGGCCTAAACAGTCTTCAAACTGGATGTCACTGTATAAAATGACCTATAGTGACCTCTAGGAGAAACACAGCCTCAAACTTTACAGACACAAACTAGAGAGCGAGGCCGTTCAGAGGACATCTGGTTTCCAGGTAGACTGACAATAAGGGCCAGTTTCTGAGACATTTCTCCAAATGTAAAACGTTTTTGACACCAAATCAAAGCATGAATTTTTCTATAGTGTTCCACAATATCTTGGTGTCCTCATGTGGTATTATGGTGGGATTTTTAGCCATCTTGTTTATTTCTGTAAAAGTATGGTAAACACTCAGTAAGGCTCTGGAAGATGCTAGGAAGCTGAAGTATGTCATTATGTTGTCCTGTACACCTGCATAGGGTGATAAGCTGGAGTAATACCACTGAAAATTAATTAATTGCTTGGGCAGATATTAACATTTGTATGGATAAAACTATTTTTCTGTGTAGATTTATTGGCTTACATTGAAAAGGGAGCTTTGTTTGTAATATTTGCTCTCACTGGCCTGTTGTATAAAATGATGCTGAAATGCTGGAAGTGTGAATTCTATTGATCTGGATCTTTAAAGTTTAAGTATCCAGCCACAAAATGTGGATTTAATGCTCACATAACAGGTTTCATGATTTACTGCCTGTATATTACACAGCCAGAGTCACTGATACTTTTATTTTGATGGAGTCTCAATTGAAACCTCCAGTGAAAATAATGAGATTACAGGTCAGTCGCATTTTTACAGTTGTTGGGTTGTTGTTGTTTTGTTTTTTTTTATCATGTTTCTTGTTCCTTTTTTCTTATTATACTTGTATTATACTTATGGTGAAGATGTGCGGTATAAACTAAAGCCATTTAATTGAAGAGTTGTCTTTATGGCTTCACACTATTTTTATTTTTTATTAATTTTGCTTTGTAATAAAGTGACCTTGAACACTTGGAAAATGCAGGATGTGTGGAGTGTGTTTACTAAATGGTACTCTGACACTGTAGGTGCACAGCACACCAGAGCAGATCTGATGAGGTCACCAGGGGATGTGCTGCCCTCTGCTGGCCGCATTCTGACTGACAAGCTCACAAGGCAATTGACCAGGCTGTTAATATTAGATAGCAAAACAGCATCAAATTAAAGCCAGCTAATTTGAGATGTAACCATGGTTATTTAGCCTCTCTGCAGTGTATAGGTCTATCTTCAGTCCTGTTTTTTAAAATCAAATACTGAGTTGAGTTTTGAATCCTGTGTTAGCTGATACTTTTTCGATTAGTGTTAGTGTGGACCAGCTTTGTGATTAGCAGGCAGTGTTCAAGCTTGAGTGACTTTCACACCTGTAAATCTGTGAATAGTAGCACTGAAAATAACTGTATGTTGTCAATACTCAACTCCAAGGTAGCAGTTAGTAGGCCTGAGAAGCTCTTTTCTTTTGTAATCACTGTTCTCCTGTTTCAGTTAGGAGTTGGCCTACAGCCTTGTCTTTTTATTACATCTTTCTCTTGGGGAAGTGAATTGTGAATTAGATGATTTTTAATGTTTATTGATTTGTTGGTTTGGGCCGTGCTCATCTCCAAAGCCTAAAGAAAAATAAAAACTGATAAATTGCGAGCTCTTATTGTTTTGATTTTGTTGTCTTGGTAAGAGTGCCCTGGGTTTCCCATCAGACCAGGAACATAACACACAGGTTTGAGAACTGTACAGATATGTTGTTCTGTGTGTGACAACGGATGCAGAAATGACTAAGTCCAGTCAGTGTTTGAACATGTGTTTTTGTGTGAGTTACACAAGCGGTTAGACACCTGTCAGCCAATCAACTAAAACAGTCAACCTGCTGCTCAGCCTGGGAGCATCTACGTTCCCCATGTCACTGTTCTTAGCACACATAAACCCGAAGCCCCTGAGTGCACAGCTGGGAAACATCTTTCTCAGGTTACCATTATGTGCTATATAAATCTGGGGAATATATGACCCTACAGGAATATAGGAATGACAACATCAGCCTCATCAAACAGACCCTCTATCGCATATAAACTCTTGAAATAAACTAAACTAAAATTAAATTAAGCGCATGGTGTAACCCACTGCTAGTAGAGAAGAGAAATGAAGTGTTTGTTCATTTTAAATGGACAAACAACAACTGCTGGGTAAGCAACTATCCGCCATCTACTGTCCACAAATAATGACCTTTGTGTTAAGTCATTACTTAATCCACTTTTCCTTGTCAGGAATTTAGTTAGCGGAGGTTAACGTTCGCTGGCTGCCTCTAGTCACCTTTCTGTATGTGGAGCTAGCTTGCTTACATTAGCCTACAACACACAGCAGCAAGGCTTTCTTTGGTGAAGCTCATTAAATTGACATGAACTCACCTGATGTCCAAAGGCCCATTATTCCAAAACCCCAACAGTAAATAGCATAGCACAAGCATAAGATTACACGTCAGAACAAAATCACCAGCCATTAATCCCAGCGCTGCAATCTGAACATGACAGAGAAAACTAACGCACCAGGTGAGTCAACGTGTTGGAGGAGGAAAAAACATTGTGACTCACCAGTTTCTTGTGGAGGTCCACTCTCCTGTCCTCCTCTGATGGAAACATGTCTGTGGCGTGTCTGCACTGAAGCTGACTCCAGACAGCAGCAGGTGTCAGTCTTCCTCAACCATACGTGTTGTACAGGTGTGTTTTCCCTCATTTTAAGACAATCACCTTTCAGCTGAGACTCCTACTACAGGAACACTTAGCAACCGTTTTAGGAGTTTGACCATCAGCCAAGTCCTTTATGATCATTTGGAGCAGCTCACCAGGCACTTTGTGGAAACTGACACTTTCATACATCACAAGGAGCTCATTTTTTCATCTGCAGACATCGAAGAATGAGTAGACGTAACCAGCTCCGCATCTGGGAAGCCTCTGGGTTTGGTGAGCATCAACAAATGCTGCAGCATCAAGAAGATGGAAAAAGTCCAGATGTTTCATGTCACTAAATCTCCGCTCTGAGTGACGGTTCCATCCGGTACCTTGTGGAACATCACAGTATTTGTCTCCAGCCTGGGTCACCGCTACTGAACCTCTTCATGAGCACAGCCCTGCTCCTCATCCTGCCAGGCCCTGCGATGGAGTTTTCTGCTGTGCTGCTCGTGGTGTTGGCATGAATCTCCTGGAACTCGGTGTCACTGCGCAGGGCTTTAACTGAATCAACCACTGCATCCAAGTGGTGGAAGGGCCGCCTCAAAATCAAGGGTCTTGACCTGACAGATCTGAAATGAAACCTCTGTGTGTCGATGGCTGGTCAGAGAAACCTCCAAGAGAAACACACACATGAAGTCGTGCAGCTCGTGCTTGAGGGCCGCGCTCTGGGGTCATAGTGTTGTCGTTCCAGCCCAGGTCTACCATGATCCTGTCAAACACAGATATGAAAAACAACTAATTAACATTAAAAATTAGACAAGAACAAGATTCAGTAAGGTAACGTGGTGGGGGGATTCATTTACATGTTGCAATGAATGAGTAAAGATACTGGTATCAGATGAAACTAGATGACCAAAGCAACCTGTTGATATTAAACATGTCATGGTCAATTTCATTTGTTTAACCGACAGGAAAATAGAAAATCAGAGTATAAATTCACGTTGTTTGAATTGTAAATTTTGTAAATTTAATTTTTATTTTTCCGGATCCTTTTTATTGTGTGTTATTTATTTATGCGAAGCACCTTAACTCCAAGTCAAATTCATTGTTTGTGAAAACTTAGCAATAAAGATCTTTCTGATTCTGATTAACATGGAAAGTTTATACCAGCAAATTATACCGGTGAATTAAACTAACACACACACGGAAAGATCTCTGTACCTGTGATAATAAACGCAAGCTGTGTGTGTGTGTGTGTGTGTGTGTGTGCCAGAAACAACACAATAAATAAAATTATCGCGCAAACACGGCGTAGTTTGTTACGCTAGCTAGCTAACCAACTCAGCTGACATTAGCCCACTTTCTCCGAAACAAAACTCGTTAAAAACTGAGATTAGCGACCTAAAATTTCGACGGGATTTACACAGAATAAATTAGATACTGTACAGAACAAGATACAACAGTTATATCGCTGCAAAATCGCAAATTACAACTTTAATAAGCGTTTACCAGACGGAGCTGGACTCGACGTGACCGACCTGCCGCCCGCCGGAGGGGCGCGCTGACCCGCAC
>OMLB01063353.1:46343-85025 GCA_900302555.1 Myripristis jacobus | reverse complement strand
CCCCTTCTCCTTCAACCAAAACACACATAAATACCCAGCACCTGCCTCCATTCTCCCCCGCCTCCTCCTAACCACGATGCCCTCTGACTGTTAGCTGACCAAAATACCCTCAATGACCCTAAACTCTGAACCCCCAAGCTCTGGCCTTTCCAAAACACTCTGCATCTGCATACGCTCACCTGCGCACTCAACCTCAGTGCTTTGTCCTACCTCCTCGCCCAAAGTAGCTCACACAAACGTTCCACCCAAACACCCTTTACCTAGAAACATTTCCTCCGAATGCTCTGCTGATGATAGGCTTTTGGAAATCTAAGAAAATAAGCTCCGCTGTGAACTAAGGCTTACGATGCTTACAGCTTTTGTCCAACACAACATTCTCCACAAACCGACACACTGTTTTAGATTACTGACCCACATGCGCAAGTGATTATGGGTTATTATAGCATGTTCTGCGTGAGTACATTTCTCTGATTGGCCGGCAGGTGTGCATTAAAACTGCGTATTGCGCATGTAGTTTGGCTCAAGTTTAATCACCGTTCTAAAGTCCTGCGCTACCCAACTTGTAACCATAGCAACATCAAAAAGCACAGCTGTCAAAGCTTAGTCGTTATCGTCTTGATAAACTAACGAACTACAAGACAGTTTTGACCTAAAATCAAGCTTAATTTTAATACTTTGTAATGAGTTACAGCGATGGAGCCACAACCTTCAATTACCTCACCCCGTTGTAATTTTTACTGTGACTTCCCGGCTTGGTTGTAAAAGGGACTAGAATTATTCCTTGTCAACAACGGTACGCTCTTGCTTCATAGCCCTTCTATTTTGAGTGCAAAGCTTTCACTAAAAAATTGTGAATGCTTTTATTTTTCGTTGTTGGCAAATGACCGTGGTAAAAGTGGGATAATCAGCGAGTAGGTGTGTGTTAAAAATGGTTTGACGCACATCTACTCGTTGGTTACCCCTTAGGCTACATGCTGCATGCACGCCATGTACAACTCGAGGGTTTGCATGTTTATTTGAATTGTTGTCATGTCTGTCATGTGAATGATCAGGAGGAATGTGTGTTAAAGCGTAGAGAAGGTTATATAGCCTCTAATGACCTACAGCAAGTAGAATTACTGGCAACACGTCCATGATGAGCTCCATACTCGTCAAAATCTTCCATGATGACGACGTTACGTGGTGAAGTGGGAGAAGTTTCTCTGTTGTAAATATGAAAAGGGACAGGACATGAGGAATTTTTCAGGTTTAGCTCTCCTCTACTCACGCATAAATCATAAACATGCAATGGAAAAGTTTGATAGAAGCACAAATGAGCACAATATACAGCTACAGATAATAATGTTTTGTGTAATGTGTAGGCCTAATTATAATGTCAGTTGTAACTTGTCTCAGTATAGCAACTTGTTAACTTACAACTTTTAGCAACCTTTCTAAAACGTTATGTGTAATTTATATTGTAGAACATGATAAATCTCTTAGGCTTATGTTAACCACACCTTATTTTCTTGCTAAATGAAAAACCCTGTGGGAAACAAAAACATTGGAAATTTGGCCAGGGAACCCATAGCTCAAAAACTCATTTCTGGATGTTAGGACTACTAACTGTAAAAGTATGTTGTCCAGGCTCATCTCTGTGTCTATGTCACCAAACCCAAAACAGGCACTTGTTTACTTCCAGCTTTGCACATTAACCCACCAACTCCCTCAAACGTTCCCAAAACAACCTCCTCTGGGTTTTCCAACCCCCACACTCGACCCCTTCCCCCTCGAGCTTCCACAGTGACCTCGCTGGCCTTGCCCGCCCTGCCCCCACCTCCAGTTTGATCCACTGATCCCGACAGCTGTGTTTACACTCTGAAGGCCTGTGGGAACTTCCTGCCGACCTCAGCACAGACAGGCCGACACCACACAGGCCACAGACGCTCAACTGATCGATGGCTGATCATATGGATCTTTTCACACACACCCATATATTCCTGCGTGCACATTAGTCAAACACGCAACAAGGCGCACAGTCACAGCTGCTGCGGATTATTTACTAAAACATGGATGTGTGATTTATGCACATGCAAAGAGTCAAACAGAGGACTAAAAGTGCGTCACTGATGGTCTTGCATGGATCTTAAGCTGCACTTCTTTCGTTGTTGTTATTCCAATGGGTGTGTGTTTCTTCCCGTGGTTGTGTATGATCCCGCAAAGATCACTGGAGGCTTTTTTCAGTGAAAACCTTAGCCAAACTTAACCAAGTTGTTACACTAATGTCATGCTAAGCCCTGTGAGAGCGCTGCCCTTTTCACCCACGCTAATGGCGAACATGGCTTCAACACAAACACACATACTGTCCCTCCCATCTTGTCCGTAAAACAAAGCTCTCATTCACAGTGGTCACTCTGGCTCTGGCCTGCTTCTAGCTCAGGTTTAAGCAGCAGGGTCAGGAAGTTGAAGTGGTTCAGGGAGTCAGAACCCTGCTGGCAAAAAAATAGGCACATCCCCTCTCCCTCACAGCTGCTACTGGACCAGTGGAAACCACAGACCAGTTGAAAACTCCCCCAGTGCCTTAACAACGACGACAGAGGCTGGTTTGTTGGTGGTTGAGACTATTCATTGTTATTTTTTTCAGGCACAGACACTATCCTTTGCTAAGTTTTGTTGTGTTCAAAAGGTATTTTTTTGTGCCAAATGAACATCATGGCATTGTAATGACAGCAGCACTGCCCTATTCTGTATGAGCTAATGCCAGACAAAGCTGTGTATCGTATCTTTCTCAGCAGCTGTACAGTGTTACTCTCTCCATGCATGCATTCAGCCTGCACAATATTGTGATTACAATATAAATTTCAATATACCATATGGACTCAGCTTTTTCTAATTAAGTTGTTTTTTCAGCACTTGGGAAATGGTGGGGGATGTTAATGCTTAGGAATGAGAGATTTTCTTTCACATGCAACTCCAGAATACCTTGGAAGGAATTCCGTTGTTGATGCTGTGTGAAACACCTTTTGCAGTTTCGAAATTAAGGTGGCAAGTATTGCATTGCAATCTCCTTTTTTTTCTTTTACATTTGCAAGTGTGTGCATGCAGCAGAGCACATAAAGGCCCATTAAAACAATTGTGTTACATTTACTGGCCCATTGACCTCCACTTATGTGACCACAAAGTCTGTCATTATGCAACAATATAGTTACAGTCTAGACAGCGTTCTTCAGCTGCACACTACCCTTGGATCTTTCCTTTCTCTTATTGAGCAATGTCAATCGAAAATATGTTTTTCACAGTGTTGCATGCCGCTTTTGGGCATGTTCAGTCCTCTGGAATCAGATCATTTCTGTTTTTGTTTTTTTTTTGTCTGCTTTACATCAACATTGACAAGTAAGAACAAGGGGTGGAACAAATGATGCGCAGCCAACTTTGATAAGTATGAGGAAAACCAGGTGAGACACTGACTTGGAAATACAGGGCGACTGTTTCAGCTGTCATCAACAGTTGTCATCGACCCCATTCAAGTTGATTTGTATATAGCTATGGCTGGACGAGAGTTGCTTCCAGCCTGACTGAATCAATAACTCTGACAGGAGTTATGACACTCATACACATATGTGGAATAACAAGTATCAGAATGATTACATGCTTACTCACAGAGCCATAACCGTGCCAGCTGCTATCGAAAACGCGCTGAGAGCTGAAAATCATGCTATATTTTCTGGCAAGCCTGTGCAGCCTGCTCCCATAAATTCAGCCACCTCATAAATTCCACTGCATCGATTTGCATCTCGCATGCCCTTCACTTCCCAATACACACCATAAAAAGTGATGCGGAGTTATACACAACACTATTCAGAGTTTCTTGAACGTTGGCCCGTGTTATTACAGTGCAGTCAGGGCTTACAGACTGAGCAGCCAGGATGTTTATCTCTGTAACGTTGTGATATCACTGTGCAGGTGATGGTAGATGTTAATTTGTTTTTCTAAATCTGATGTCCATATGAAGAGGACAGGGTAGTGTGTGACCCCAGTTGTTCCACTGGATCAATCACTGCCAACATTGTCAGCGTACTGAATCATGCACCTCATTACATTGCAGTTGAACCTTTGTTGTTTTTCAAAAAATAAATACATACAACTTGATAAATAAACCTGATCATTCCCCAGCCCGTCCTCCAAAAAGTCTTCTTTGATGCAATGTACAAAATATTCACTAATTTTACAAAACATGTGACGCTGCTGTTCCCTGCTGCCACTCTGTCAGTGTAACTCTGGCTTCTGTGTGAGGGATATAATTAACTGTGTGCCTCAAGGAACCTGCGGATGTGAAATGTGTATTTGTATTTCTGTACTTGTGATATTCGGTTTAGTCAGGGGCTGTGTTAAAAAAAATCCTTTCTGAGTTTTACAAGAAAACGCTAAATCTGAAAATAGAGTCATATTTTCCCAGGGTAACCTGCTTGACCTAAAAATGGATTTTAAACAGATTTGCATCAAGACCCTCACGAGAAAGGAAAGCAGCTTTAGTTGTGAATCCCAAGGCTGGTAAAGGCATGAAATAATATTGTAATGTAACACCTTGGACAAAGTGTTACAGTGAGTTTACCTACTGGAACAAAGTGTACTATATGACACCTTGTGACCATCTGTATCAGCTCTATGTCCCAAATCAACAGAATGTGTCCTGTGATGAGGAAACTTTTTTTTTTTCCAGAATTCAGAATAATAAACACAGTGTCCATTTCACATGATAAAGCGATGGTTACCTAACGCGTGTCAAATGAACAAGCATTTTAGATCACGGAGCTGAGGGAATGTGATTCACGCTGATCGGAAGGCTTGTGGGATTTCCTGGAGTTGTATCACTGCCTGTCTTCTTAGAGTGACATAGTGTCCGTCATTGTCTCCTAATCCCTTACTGTATTTCATGTGTGAGGCGGACAGAGATCAGATTTTCACACCAGGTTAGTTAGAGCAACTGTATATGTGGTTATTTGAGATCAAGTGGAGACGCCGTGTTCTCTGTGTCGTCTCATTCTTGTGATATATTACTTGGTTGTGATTTCAATTCTTTTGTTTGACATCGTGTGTGCTGTGTCTGCTTCTTATCTAACTGGCTGCAAATAAGAATTTTCTACCAGACAAATCATTGTTACGGTCCAGTTTCCATACAAAAACACTGTTTTGACAAGGTAGACCTTGAAGCCGAGAGCAGCCTGAGCAAACAAAATTCCAGTTAGACCAGTTGCTTTACTGTTGCCCGACCATTTGTGCCTTTACACCATGAGATCGTGAGATCTTGCCAAGCCAAGAGTATATGGTGGTGTAGGTGCTGGTGTTTCACAGTTCCCCTGCTGTACAAACGCAGCCCTGTCTGCGCTGTGTTTTCGCTTCCATAAAAAGACTGCAGGTGTGTAGGTTTAACCTGCACCTACACCCCTTGGAATGCCCCGACACACACACACACACTCACACACTTACACATACATACACATACGCCCAGATCTTGTTGCCTTCCAAACCCAGGCGAGAAAAGGCTCATGGCAAAAAATAACCCGAGACAGTTCCCAGCAGTGAGGGCCCTCAAATGTCAACAGAAACTTGACACCGCCATAGTTAGGAGTTGATTTTGTCTAATAGGGCAGTGCAAGTGTTCTTGTGTGCCAATGCACATATGCAAATACAGGCCACGTCAGCATTGTTTGCTTGGGAAGTGATCTTTATGATGTTCATATGGAAATAACCTGAGGACAATACACACTTTCTTATAGGAAAAATAGCATTAGTCACTCCTGCTGTCAGTCATCTGACTCATTCAGCAGATGTTGATATTTTGTAGCTACACGGAGAATGGAGGTCATTGAACCCTACGAGGGTGTTGCAATTCCTCTCCTCAGGTGACCAATGAGACCACAGAAACACCTGGTGATAGTAGTGCAGGGGAGGGGCCACAGCACTCTGTCAAAACAAGACCTAACCCCGTGTGTGTGTATGTGGGTAAGAATGTGTGTCAGTAGGGGTAGAAAGCAACACTGATAAGGTGACTTGGGAAAAAAAACATCGTTTGAAGACTATTGGCCAAGTGATGGAGGAGTTGCCACCTCCAGCTGGTTCCTAATGTTGTTTATTTCCTGAAGTGCTGTTCATGTGCACTTACATGTGTGCATGTTTGTGTTTTTCGAAATGTGGCTGTGTTTGTGTGAGTCTACATGCATGATCGCCTGTGTATGACCACCATAATAACGCCACATGTGTTTCATTTTGCAGAATTAACACAGTCCTTTCTAGATCATTTTTCACAACATCGCCGATCTGTGGCCCCTACAGCAAATAGCCTCCTTGTGTCACACGAGCTGCGTGGAAACACAACACCATTTGGCCTAAAGCTGTCCAAATATGGCCTGCAGCCCATTTGGTCATGCCTGCCCACGCCGTGAAGGGTAGCACAAGAAATCGTTCATCATGTTCCTAATTCAATCAACAGCAATTTCATTACTAGAACACAACAGAGACAGATAACGATGGTTCTCATTTTCTCCGCTCTGTCTTTTCAAACCATTCAAGTGTTTTTGAATGGTGAATGTAATTGCCAGCAGCACATCTTGTGCAAAATGCTAATAGTGGCCAAGGACAAAAACCCCTCTGTCTCCATTGGCTAGGCATAGAGAATGTTTTGTGAGCCAAAAGAATCAACTAATTTAGACTCTATTTGCCTTTATTATGTGACCTCAATATCAAGCCTATCATTTTCTCTGCCATTGTTCAAAACCCTCATCGCTCTCTCTCTCTCTCTCTCTCTCCCCCTCTCTCCTCCTCCCTCCCTCCTCCCGTAATCTGCGGCAGTTTGGTGATAATTATAGCTTACTGGAAAAGATGTGGCTGACTGTGAGCGCTGCCACTTGGGCAGCAAAAACAGCCTGCTGTGTTTGCGAGGAGGAGATTTCCATTCTCCCCTCGCTCGCTCACTCTCTCCTATGGGAGACAGAATGTACAGCCATGTGGGTGACTTTGGGAGCCAAACAGGATTGCTGCCTTTCTTCCCACCACTGATTCATTCCCCTTTCTCGTTTTCATGTTTACTTCCTGTCAAAGACAGTTGGAGGGACGGGCAAGACGTGTGCTGCTATCATTATTTCATCCTCCCATCACACAGACAGACATACATTCATACCACCCCACCTCCCTGCCCCCGCACACGCAGGCAGAATAACTAACTGCACACTTAAGTGCTGTGAAGTGAACACTGGTAATGGTGTACAGTATGTACGTGCGCCTGTGCATGCCTGGCCTTGTGGTATGAGTGAAAATGTCTGAAGCACATGTGTGCATTGTGTGTACGTGTGTGTCTGTGTGTGCATGTGTGGTAGTGAGGGCAATAGTCTCTTAGGTTCTCAATGGTCCGATCTTGTTACACTAATGGCTACAGTCTTGCCATCCTTTAATGGCATACAGAGTTCACAAGGGACGGATGGATGACAAAGGGAAGAATCAAACACACACATGCGCGCACACATACACCCCTATAATAGCGATCCATGCGTGTACACACATGAATTGTGTGAACCCACAAAGGGACACATCTCCATTACTAGCGACTGTTCCTTAGAAAGCCATTTAATCATACAGATAACATGTCTTTCACGTAACAAGGTCTGGCAGACTAAAGTCACATACAGCTCTTATCTCTCTGTGCTCCCTCCCTTCCACTTAGAGGATTACTTTGTCATTTTACACAGAGCATCTGGCATTCATCTCTCCAATTATGGTATCCTGATGCATGTTCTATATACCTGGTTTACACATTATTAGGAGCGCCCACTGATTCCTGTAAAAAAGACAGCGGTAACAGGAGAAAACTATGATCTCATTTCACATTTCTGCTGTAAAATCCCACTTCAGTCATGCAGGGAAGACGTGGATGATGGGAAGGAGACAGAGGGATTTCTGAGCTTTGAGATGACGGAGCGATGGATTGTGTATAGCAGGTTGCAGCTCAGCGTGAATGTCATCCTACTATAGGAATGTGTTACTAATGTTTTGTATGCTCAGTCAGTTTAAGCTGCACTATGTACACTAGACTGAAATTTGTCTTTGCACACACAGTTCCCTTTCTTCATATTAGGGCCAAATTAGAGGCTCGAGAAGGGGACTTGTCACTGTTTCTGATTCCATGTCTAGCTGGGAAAATGTGGGTGAGGAAAATTAACAAGTAATGCTATTATCTTCCAGCAACTAAATTTGAGGTGCCCTTGATCAAAATACTTAACATCCAACTTTTCCACTGGAATTGCTCAATAGCAAACAGTAGATATAACCTCCACCATCCACTTGCCCATGTGGTGATAAACAGTTGGATGCTCCTCCCTTGGTGATAGAAAGTTTACTTGTATTTTGCAGATGTTTTCATTGTTAAGAGTTTTACCACAGACCCTGTTGAGTGGGAAAAGGGCCCACTGTGGTCATAAAACACAGCTTAGCTAGAGGAGCTACCTACCAGAGCTCATGCTAATGAACTAGGGTGTTTGGTTGTGGTTTTGTGTATGAGTGTGTTTTTAGATACACTTGCACATACACAAAGACATGTGCATGCAAAATGTCCACAGTTCATTTTCACTAAAGTCTTTCTGCAGTGCCTTAGAATTGCATGTGTGTTTGCTTGTGTGTGTTCTTCAGCGTGTGCCTGTGCGTGTATGCATGTGCTAAAGCTGCAGCCCCATATTGTACGTGTCCAGACCCTCATCTCCAAAGGAGTCCAGTTTATCAGGTGTCAATGAGCCAGAAATGCAGTGTTACAAGCCAAATAAAACCACCAGGCTCAGCTTCATCTGCAGGAGCTCATTATTGCTACCTCACACCCAAGATCACAGCACCGAACAGAATTTACAGCAACGACTTCAGGTTACAAAACAGAACAGAACAGAATAGAATAGGATAGAATAGAAATAGAACTTTGTATGATATGATGCAATGCAGTGTGATACGATATGGTAGGAACAGTACAGTATGATACAATACTATAAAACATACGATATGATACAAAATGATACAGTACAAAAATACCATACAGTATGGTGTGATAAGCCATGATACAGAATGAGAAATGATATGATACCAGAAACAATACAATATGACATGAACTGATGTGATGGGATGCAATACTATGCAATGCAATATGATGAAATATTATATATTATAGTATAGTATACTGAAGTGTAAAAAAAAGAAGAAAAAACAAAAGAACTGGAAAACAAAGTCATGTGCATTAATTAAGTTTAATTTGCTTTTATCTATAGTAGTTTTTATTTGTCTTCTCTTTGTCATTTATATTTTCTTTTATCTTTATTTATGATGAAGTGCCACAGGCTAATTAGAAAGACAAACATGCTTTATTTCATTTGAATGATCGCCCAGAGGAAGCTAACTCTCACATTTTCATAGAATGAACCGATGAGAATCACCATCTACAGCCAGTTCACTGATGGAAAATCCATAATTACAGCCAGAGAGCAATCATGGTGCTCCCTTCTGTAACTGGCTTTGGTCAGGGTCTGGTTTCTAATTTTATCCTCCTGGTGGTCTGTCAGTGTGGATGACCACAAAAGGCCATGTTTGTTTATCTGCTTCCGTGTTTCCAGCGACTATCAGACTACTTAGGCTCATCCAGGACTCTCAACTACCAGTGTCCCGCCTGTCAGTCAATCATCACCCTGATAAACACACCCAACACACACATATTTTGGCCTCCTGTTGCTATCACAGCTGTGAGTAGTGCATATCTACATTAGGATTGGTCGACCCCCAGTAAGGCCCACTGCTAATCCAGCTCCTAGTGCTGATTGTCTCCCTTTATCCCTGCAACACTTTCCAAAACACAGCACACGTTGCTTTCCATGGCCCCGAGAGCTCAAGTCCTCTCCCTCCTCTCTGTCTTACCGTGGTACAAAGTCACATGATTAAGGGCAATTCATAATTCATGCGTTTGTCCTTGCGAGAAATTGCAAAAGACAAAGTCCTCATTTATGACCTTTTATGAAGTCTAGGGTGTTGGTTGTTGATTTTGGAACCAGATGTACCATATCAGTCTCAAACAAGAAAGTGCAAAGTTCTACACATGTTTTTGCCTTTTTTATAACCTCCCCCCCATATAGATTGTACAACAGGTGGGGCTGGTTCCCAGTGATTACCTTGGTAGAACAAACAGTGTATCTAATTTGCCTAGGGAAAATTGCCTGGGCTTCTGAAAAGCCAATAATGTTTATATTATGTGAGATGGGTTTGTTTCCATGGATGGTAACTCCAGGTGGCTCATTCACACTGTTTGATCTGAGTCTAGACACGAACAGTCACACTTCAAGCAGGCAATCACAGGCTGACATGAGGGACGACATAAAATATGCAACATACTGACAGCAACTTGTTTCTGCGGTGCATTATGTATTAGCCTTTTTAGGCTTCAAGCAGCATTTTGCCATTGTGCTAAACTCATTAAACATGTAAAGACACATAAAGGGAGTAATGGTGGCCCTTTTGCTTTGCATGTGTGGGAGGGGCCTTCTCAACTTGAAATAATAGCTTTTGGATGTTGTTTTTGCAAAGCATTTTATCTTGCTGTGCACTTCCCCATTCCCATCCCGTTCCCATCCCTGTTTGCTCTCTCTAATGAAATTGCTCTCATCCCCTTTCATTCATCAATGCAGGAGTCATTAAGAGTAATGGTAGCAAGGTAATGGGTGATGTCTGCTTCTCCTTCCTTTGCCTTTCCCAACAAACTCCCCCTTGCTTTCTGTCTATCTCCCCACCCTGGCTTCAATTACACACCAGTCACTGCGCCTTTAATGACGTGAATCTTAGTGCTGTTAATTACTTTTTACTGTTAATTACTTGTTTTTTTTTCCCTAATCCACGCCCATGTTTTGCAGACTTGAAAGAATAATGCTTATGCTATTGAGTTTTGTGCCTCTCTTCAGTGGCCAACAATGATTCTCTATCAATGCCCAACAACTTCAATTGTACACACTGCCTTTGAATTGAGACTTTGAATTGAAAATGACTTACCAGTTCCTTCAAATTACATCAAAAGACTCTACACACTTTTTTCCGCTAAAATGGCATATTGTGGTGACATTGGTTTTGTAAGATTATGGAAATATGAGGAAAGAGAGGCATAATGATGAGATTAGGAAAAGAAACACCCAATAGTGCTGGGATTCTCTTGTTGTCTATGTTCCTCTCACTATCACTCTCACATGTCTGTGGCTCTGCATGAATGAGGAGAGCAGAAGAAATGAAGAAAGGCAGCTTTGTTAGACTTCTGGATTGTATCCTCCCTACCTCTTTCTCTGTGTACCCTGTTAAAGGCTGTAACATTTAGATTTTGGAAACGGCAGCGTGGCTTTCGTTTTTTACGAAGCGTGGAAAGTACGGCCTGGATGTTTTCCTTGGCATAGATAAGAAGGAGAACAATCGCTATTGGCTGTAAAAGGCCACCCCATGCTCCAAGTCCTCACACTCTGTACGGTGATGGCCGTCGTTGCTAGGCCAAACCAGGGCTTCATGGGAAATATCTGGCTCAGGACACAAGGAATTTTTAATATTGTATACTTACGTTCAATATATTTCATTTTATACTCCCACAGAGAGCAGAAAAGGCACAAAAGGCTGTTTGAGATGTTCCATGTCCATGCTTGCTGCAGTGGCACTGATGATTTTTGGTTGGCTGGGGCGCTTTTCTATTGACCAACTGGGTATAAATTAGCTCAAATATTCAGGTCACATATAAATGTTCTTGGTGTTGTTCAGCATAACACCTCATGGCTTGTTCACAACATGCACGTCTTTATTCACTGTAGTGTGTTAAGTTGAAAATGAAAGATTATTATATGACAAGATTCAAAGCAATGTGTGTCTTTACTGACTGAAAAAATCAACTTAAGCCACGTGTTACCATTCACAAGTGCCATTATATGGATGCTATAATGCTTAAAAGTGCCATATGTGTGCATGATGTTTCTCAAAAGATGTTTCCTATCCTCTTCAGGAAATGGGAACGCCTTATGGAAGGTTTTTAGCAGTAAATAGTGTCTTTAGGGGACAAATCTGAAATAAAATCCATAAGGCATTGTGTGGCAGGAAAAGGAAAGAAAGGTACAACCGACCCAATTATAGACAACAGGCTCGACCGACACACTGTTTTCCTAGGATCACATTTCCGCTGCTGTATTAGCCACAGATGTTTGCCTATATGAGGCTTTCTATATTCTAATGTATGTAAAACCCTTCAGAGTGCCTGGAGACAGCGTCCTTGCAGCAAGGTGAAGATGTGTAAATTGTCTTATGGTGGTGTCTGTGCAAAATCAAGTTATTATTGAGGCTGAAGGGGGGATTCAATGGTGGAGCTGATTGCAAGTGCAACTTAAGAGGAGAAGAGATTGATCACGAATGTAATTTTCATCATATATGCAGAGAGCAGAGGGTGCTAAAGCAGAAATCACAAATCAAGTTATGCTGACCTGCTGTCATGTCTAGGTGTGTTTTTGGTTTGTGTGCCTGTGTCCATGCTGTGTGAGTATATCCTGATATTTCTTCAATTTCCCAGTTCATCATGTCATGATTTTTGCATCAAGACGAAAATACAATATTAAGGTTGTTTACAACAGCGCTTCCTGTCACCCATCCCAGGTGACCTCATGACATTCGATCTGAAGATGCACACACCCTCCCATGCACACACAGCCTTCAAGACCCACCCAAAACCAGAGACAGAAGAGGATTTTCCTGTTTTTGCATCACAGCAGAGGGAGACATGGAAAAAAAGAATGTTTCCAGTTAATGATTTCCATCTTAGCTCATTCTAAACGTTTCCCCTAATTATAGGGACAAGTGTTAGTTTCCCTTTCCTTGACCCAAAATAAATGTTTTCAACAGATGAATGGGCGATTGATATTATAGTACCAGGCCTGCTTTTACTACATGGTTGTTAAATAACTGATACTGCTGCCACGCTATTAGATTTTAGATAGAAGTGGTTTCAGGTTACAAACCACACCCCTGTTATCTGCAGTCAGGAAGGTTTTGCTGCATCTATGATCTGAATAAAAAAAATAGGAATTCCCCTGAGTCATTCCTATGAAGACATTTTCTCATATGCCTTTATTGTAACCTTTCCTCAACCTTGTTCTCCCACTGAAATCCACCTTGTTTTTCAAAAGAGACATTTCCAAAAAAAACTAAATAAAAGCACACTTAAAAGCTGAGAACAGTACAATCTTTGATACAGGTGCTTCAAAAAGACAGTAGTCCAATATCAAACTAGCATGCTGTAGATGAATGAAGTCCTGACAAAACCAATCAAACAAAGCTTCAGTTTAAACTCACCAAAAAGACATTCCTGGCTAAAACGGCATATTTTTCATCTCATATAGTTATCTAGAAATCCTTCCCTTGCTGGAAAAGTCACTCACTTCCTTTTGCCTTAATTCCTCTAATATTACAAAGCATCCTACAGACGGCCTTTTCTAATGAGCTATCTGTGGGCTGTAGCAATGTAATCTCAGTGCTCTAGTAATTTTAAGCCTTAGATTTAAGAGTGAAAAAAAAGTTCTAACATCTGATACTCATGCCAGATGGATCATGTAGATATTAGTAGGAAAACAAAGCAAAACACAACAGTACAATTAGCATCTTTGTTAGACTGTGTCACAATGTTTAATTGGTTAAGGGCTTGCATGCTCTGTTTTCTGTGTTCTTTCCTCAAACTGTGGTAATAATTATGCATTGTGTTTACTGGGTGTTTTTTCAAATGTAGAGGAAATATTCCTCTGGAAATTACCAGTTCATTGTTCATTGTACTCTGCACCTCCTCTGTCTCTTTCCTCATAACTGGCTTTTATGTCCCACTAGCTCTCTCTATACATCACCACTTCTCTCCCAGGTATTGTCTAATTAGCGCTTTTGCTGTCAGATTGATGGTGTGGCTGTCTGGAATAGTGTGGTTTCATGTAAGGAGCCTATTTGCCAAATGGCTGCTCCCTTACACCAGGGTGGCTAGGAGGCAAATACCAAGGACCCCTCTGTTGTCATTTCTCACTCTAAGTGGCCCTTAAAGAGCCAATAAGAGCCTATTGGCTATATGAGGATGGTCAAATTGTTGTGGAAAAAATGCACTTTTCTCCCTTGTAAGCATTTTTGCAAAACATTCTCCGCCTAGTTGTTTTCATCTCCTGGGGAATAGTAGTTTCCCCTGATGGACGGCAGTGAGGCAGTCATAATAGAGCTAGTTTCCTCTTTCAGAGAAGGGGATTTTCTTTTCAGTGATTCTGTTATGGTTTGTGGTGTAAATAGACTTAGGGAAAGGGTTTGGGCTAGAAAAGAGAGAAGGAGGGTTGTCTTCCAGTAATTTGTCATATTGCTCTGGTGAGGGATAAATAAAGTTGTAGGTATATTAGATTTGGGATTTTCGCATCCATAATTTTGGATGAACCATTTGTTTTACTTTCATAAATCCATAATTGTCTGCTTGTAAACTGTTTTCTCCATGAGCGCAAACCCAACAGCCATTTGATGGGGTTATGGGTTACAGGGCTCTAACAGCCAAAGGCACACATCGAGACCAAGGCTCAGCTTGCAGATGCAAATCTTGGCAGTGCAAAGGTCATTCAATCGGCAACAGATGTTAAAAGGTCAAGTCACAGGCCACTGTGCGCGTCCTGGCAGTGAATGAGCTCCTGTGTTCCTTCTCCAAGTCTGTCTTCTGTTTCAGTGATCAGCTGAATGTGGATCAGCTGACAGACAGACAAACACAGCCATAAAAGGAGGGTGAATGGAACAGCAGCCCGTTTGGGATAGTAAACATCTAGTAAACACGCACGGTTACAAGTCCTACAAGTGCAAAAGTTTCAGGAATTTCTTGCACTGTTGACTGCATTGTTTAATTCCATGCAACAAATGCAGTTTATCCAGTTAAACCTAAATAAATAGACAGGCAGGCTTACAGCAGTGATAAAGTGAGAAGGATGAGGAAGTGAAACAAGAACACAAAAATAAAGCAAGACAAAAGACTGAGGAAGTGCCAGCGAACATGTTACTGGAGTTGCGTGTTCGTTGGGAGGGCTTCATCTTTCTGTGTTTGCTGGAAAGACTTATTTACAGCACCCAGGGGTCGAAGGTCAGGTGGCCAGGGAGGTGGGTGTGAGGGGAGAACCAGTTTTGGACAACATGGCTTCCAGGCTAACAGCTGCTCTGGGCCAGATGCTTGGCTGCCGCACAACTAGATTTAGTCACTCGCTCTTTCAGTCACGTTTTAAGGCTCATAAACAATGATTTCAGCACTTTGGGTGGAGAAAATAGGAGGCAGTTATTTCTGGCATGCTTAGAATGAAGTTTGGCAGAGTCAGGGCTACTCACACTACGAAGCGAACAAAATCTTCTTATCAAAATGTTTCAGAACTTGTAGTGCTTCTCTTGTTCTTGTACCACCATGTGGCCAAACAACATCTGTTGGTTTGCTGTGACTCAACTGGTGAGTCAACCAACATCACGTTGCTTCAAGACTGATACAGGCCAGTATTCATAAACAGAGGGGAAAAGGATGGGTTCAGTATTTTTCATCCCAGTATTAAAATGTCAATATCCATCATTTACGTCTGCAGCTTCTTGCCAGTGTTCAACGCAATCCAACTTGTGTTTAACCACAAAAATAATTACAAATGTCCTTTTTGAAAACAGGAAACTCACAACACCATCCAAAAAAGTGCTCCCTAACTAGTTTTTATTAGGCATTTAAGATATTACATTGCCTCGCCGCAGTCTGCTGCACTCACTTCAACTAAAATCTCAGAATATCAATCTTGTAAATGTCCCACCCGCAACAACCCGGTGTTCACGGTGCCAACTTGAGATAAATAAATGCTCACAAGTAGAAGAAACTATGACCTTTTACTTCACGGGCATACCAAAGAGAAGAGCATCCATTTTTCCTGAGTTGACCGTGAGCTTGTGTTATGTGTGATTATAAATGATGAGTGTCAAAGTTTGAATATGGCCTGGGTCGCAGAATAATGAACCAATGTTTCCAGGAGCACTCCAGCTGCACAGAAATCAAGCTCCATCCAAGGGATTTCTAAACAGTTACAACTCAACCTTATTTATACAGCGCCTGTCATACAAACATGCAGCCTGAAGTGCCTCACATTGCAAGATTAAAAGAAGAAGCCAAAAAATTAAAATAGATGGCAATAAAAATTATGCCAGACTAAAAATTATAACTATAAAAACTATAAAGTGTTAAAAACAAACAAATAAAAGTCAGTAAAATAAAATAAATAAACACAAGCATAAACTATTGTCTTTTAAAAGTAACTAACGATCCTATTGATTAGTGCCAAAGCACGTCATTAAGGTAAACCTAAAAACCCCTGAATCTTGTACTTTTTTTTTTAGCTGAACTAGCCAGTACTGGTCCACAGAACAAAACAGGCCCCGGGTTGTTTGGTGTGTGTGGTCTTTTCAAGCTGCAACTGGTGCATGAAACCTAAATCTCATCGCTCCGACATCAAATACCATCCCTGCCTCTGTGAGACAGGTGGGGAATGTCAGTGGACTTGATAACACAAAATTAGCACACCCACTTACACACGAGCACCTCCACACATCCTGCACAGACAGAGACATACACCAGCACAACTATACACACACACACACACACACACACACACACACACACGTGCACATGCTGATTCAGGATCCACAGGAGGCATTTAACCTCTAGCTCTCCAGTCATTGGACCTACCAGGCTGCATGGTTCATTACAGCTCCTTAGCCCTCCTCCGCAGCCCTGTAATTATAAATCCCCTGACAACCCATCCACATAAAGCCTTTCATTAGCATACATGGGCACAGGAAAGTATGAGCTCATCACTGTCCGAGATTTCCATCTAGTTACCTCTGGGGTTTTTACATTTGCATGGGCAAAACAGCCTGTTTGTTGACAACGAAGCCGAAAGGGGAAGTTTGGAGTGGTTCATCTCTCCTGTGTTTGAAGTATTTACATATCACATGCCTCTGCGGGGGCTGCTTGAGCTTGTGTTTTATCAGTGGTGTGTGTGTGTGTGCGTGTGTGTGCTGTGTTTGTTTTACAACAAGAAGGGGCAAGACTGATTTGGTTGGAGAAGATGGAGGAGATGTAATCAGTGTAGGCAATGCTACACTCTACAAAGACTTATGCCTATCAGCCACACACACACACACACACACACACACAGTATTTAAACTGCGTTGTACACACCCATACACAGAATGATTCTGTTTTGCTCTCTACTCTCCTTCTGACTTGTGCACACCCACATTTGGACACACACTTGGTCTTCACTGGTGTTTCTGTTGGGATTAGCAGATAACACCGTGAGCTTGTTTTGGTACAGACGGTGGTTTTACTGATAAGGAAGAAAGTTGAACCACTAAAAATGAAACGTCACCCACTGTCATTTGTCTGCCTTTGTTGATTTAGAGACAACTTCTCGGCGGTAGGAGTCATCTGCTGTTTTTGCAACAGACTTTTTGTCCCTGGGCTGCTCTGTTCCACAGCATGCCCTCCAGGACATGCAAGCACAGCAGATACTATCTGCCACCAACGGCGTCTCTATGGACCCTCATGCATCCCAAACAGTCCCTGTGAATGGTGGCCATTTTGTGAGGCTCGTATGGATTAAAGCTGAAAACAAGTGAATGAACCGTACCTGCTCTCCTTCTTTGCTGTTCAAGGACGCCGGTGCCATCGCTGAGTTTGGCATCACAAATTCATGTTGCACAGTAGAGTTTTGCTCAAACCCACAGGACTTTATTTGAAACTCTAGTGGAGATCCTAAAGTTTCTAAATATAGTCAATAGATACTAAATATGTCCTGCTGAATTATGGGGAAATGCGATGTACATCTAGACATCTAGATATTTTCTATTCGATCTGATGGTGCGGCCATAAAACAATGGGTTTTTGAAGTGTGATGTAGCTTCAGTGAAGCAACCAGAGTTCAAGGCAGTAATGTGCAACTTGAAGTGTCCTCTTTCTGAATGTGGTGTTGAAATTGCGTGTTAAAGGAACTGAGAGCACATCAGCTCTCTGGCATCTATATTGCGAGAGCACCTGTGGTTCTGCTGAGCGCAACACTTTATTGTAGTATGAGTTTTGTTTTGGTGTTTGCCTGCCTGCTGCCCAGTTAAAAGATTGTGTTGGATCACGGGACGCGCGGCGGAGAGCACAGCGCCCATGCTTTTCTCACGTGCCCACGCTGGCCCCTCTCTGTGCCAGTCTTGTTTGGCGCTGCTGTTCCTCTGCTGGGTATAAGAGGCCCATTGAGGCGGCGAGGCCTGGTCAGGCAGTTTGGTGGGGGTCGGGAGAGCTGGTGAACAACAAGCCGGCTATTATGAACCCAAGACAGATGCAGGTTGTAGAGTCGCAGGGCTGCTGGGAAGTGATAGTAGGCCTGCGCTTGTGCGTGTGTGTGTACGCACTGGAGTTGTTATGGAGACTCATCAAATAGCCATTGTTGATGATGTCTGTGATGTAGGTCAATGGAGTTCTCCACCCGCCCCTGCTCACTGGACTTTTTGACTCCATGCTTTGTGAGAGGCTCCTTTTAGAACCACTGGCCTGCAGACAAGGCAGCCCAAGGGAGGTTTGTGTGCTTGCATGTGTGTGTGTGTGTGTGTGTGTGTGATGCTCTTAGGCAGTGCATGATGTCACCGATCCCTGTAGTACAATCGGTCCTGTTGATGTCTCCTGCCAGACTGAAAAGAAAGGGAGCGTTCATTGTCCCAACCTGTGGCAACGCCATGCTGTTGTTGACCACAGCAGCTGGTGCCTAAGATATGCTCCTCACTGCAGTCACCTCTGTATCGCTGCCGACAGTGGTGGATTAACCTCAATGACATACCGTGCCTTAAACCATAACATGGTGTTGAGGCAGGGTATAAATTCACTGGTTTGCATATAGGAAATGCTGCCATCCTGACGTGGAACCTACTCTAATTATTGTGCTGGAGAAGTTTTTTTTAGAGTAATGGTAATTTCAGAGAACTGAAACCACTCATGCTTCTGCTTTAGGGATTTGTTTAAGACTGTTTAACAATATGTTCTTTGTGGTGTGCTCTCGATATTCTTTTGATTGAGCAAGTTATGATAAAAACAGAAAACAAAGTAACACTTGGAATTCACAGAAAATTTGTTATTCTGGATTTTGCCCCCTTTAAATGACGCAGTTTATTTTTTTTAAATTAGCTAAAAAGGAGGCTTCCTCACTCTAAAGGGACAATTTTTAAACCATAAACAAAAGTATTGCTATTTTTTTAATTTTTGGATTAACATGTGTTGAAGCTCATGAAAGGTGGATACACCAAGGCCTCCAGACAGGGCTCATTATTAGGCATATAGACACCAAAAAAAAAACTAAAATTAATGTGAGGCTTTTATATAGCAGATTTTTTAAAAACTTAAAAATACCCTATCCTCATGAAACTACATCAGTTTGATTTTACCTTCTGTGATGCGTAATCTGAATTTATGCCCTAAAAATGTTACGTAAAGGCCGTTAAACTCCATTCTGCAAATAAAAAAGTGGATGTACTGAACTGACATCTCTGCTCATAGCTATTGGCTATTAGCATGTGCATCATGGGATACCGGAAGCACACATCCAAATGAGATAGATCAGCCGGGAGATAATCTTGAAGGAATATTTGCCTCCAAGTACGTTGTGTTTTCCACCCATATCTACCCTTTCACCACCGTGATTTACTGCGTAGCACTAAACTGATTTATGGTGTGTAACACAGTGGCCACTTGTGTGCACACAGCAACATGCATAAATCAGATGTGTGCATGTGTATATATGCGTGTGTGTGGTCAAGGAGGCTGCAGCTTGTTATTGCTGTGAAGGTCGTGTTTGCCTCTGAACTTCACTACCGTATGTAATTAGGCCTGATGAAGTGTGACACATTCTGTACGATGCTGTGAAAGGTCATCTGTAGTGAGGTAAAGCAACATGAACACAAACTCAGTGACCTTGCTGCACTGAGAGAAACGGCACACACATACACACAGGGGATACACACACACACACACACACGTGTACAGGCGTAAAGGTGTACACAGACACACACAATCTTCAGCTATCAGAAGGGTCAAAATGTAGTGAGAGATCCACCTCTCCCCCTCTCTCTCTCTCTCTGTCAGAGTAAATCCCATATTCCCTGAACCAGGCCCCCAGTTATCCCTGCAGCTAAGAGACATTGGCTGACTTTGGGATGGGGTTAGGCGCTGGATCCCTAACCAATCCCCGCTGTAATCTCTGGGCATTTTTACCCCCCTCCTCGGCCCCCAGCCCAGGCTTCATTGTCAAAATGCTTCATAGTTTCACTTTATCCCCTCCCACGCACTTACATAAATATAGACGCACACAGGCACATAGTCGGAAGCAAGACCGAGCACGTCCACACACACGTGCACACAACACACGGTGTGTACGCACAGGTCTTACGTGCTGTTTTTGCATTAGACACTGAAATAGACACATAAGCACGCCCATATTTTTCGGATACTTCTCATTCCAGTTTTAGCTGGGAACAGTCAGTTATGAGGCGATGCAATCATCACAACATTCCCCTGCGATAGCAATCCCTGTTTTCCCCACACAATCTCTCCATCCCTGCCGTCCTTTCTGCCTTTTATTTCTCTCAGGGTCTCAGGCCATCAAATATTCAGCACCATGGCCATCTGTACGTTCTATCTGTGAGTTTGGGTTAATGCACACAATTTTTGGGGGGTAGCGGGGTGATAAATGAGTGAAAGTATGTCGCAGCATGTGAAATCTAGAGGAGTAGGGTGGGAGTGGAATGGTTACATTTCAAACTCTAGGCTCACACATGCACACACTGTCTCATTTTTCTCCATGGCACACAGATGAAAAAAAAACATAGAAATATGCAAAAACAAGCAGTGAACTCACACGGACTCTATTTTCCCACGGGTTGTGGGCTTTGTTGATAGCTGCCCCACCTCCTCCCCGCTCTGAGGTGTCTAGTGGGTTTATCTCTTATTTATAAGACTTGGAGGTCAATGCAAGAGGCACGCAGAGACCCTTAACCCTTGCACTCCCATGAAGAAAGTGACAGAATACACAGCATTTCCTTTCCCTTTTATGCTTTACCATTTGACCGGATATTCTTCGCCTTGGCTGTCTTGTCACTGCTTTTGCTGATGCAAAAGTGTTATGCCTACCTCAGTGTCTCCTCATGCGCCCACATACAAAAGAACGCACCGCCATCGATCCACCAATAGATCTACAGTGAGCTGACTTACTATTTCTTCTATGGGGGTGTGTGTGCAGGGAGGTGGGGAATCGGTCATGTTATCCCCCCTACCACCACTCAGTTTCACCCCTGAGGCTCTTGCAGCATATGATGCTAATAAATTTAGCAGAAATCACATCAAGTGTACTCGCCGCTCCATCGATTGCAAGGATGACATCACCCCCCCCTCCATTTCCCAAAGAGAGTGAACAAGGTAGAGGAGAGATGAGAACTCTTTAACCAAGAGAGAGATCCTCTTTCAGGTTGAGGGAGTGTCAATATGGGTTTTGTGTCTGTGTGCCATGCACGCACACACACACACACAAACACACACACCTCCCTTGCCACATGCACACTCATGAGCCTTGACACTCTGGGGGATTTTGCTCCAGAATTGAAGTTTCCACATTAGCCTGCTAGAGGCAGGCTAGACGATCTATGAGAGAATTACATTAGAGTGCCAAGTGCATGTGGAAAGGCTCCTCATACACTTAGGGCAAGCTAATGAATATGAGTGTGTGTGTACGTGTGTGTGTGTGTGTGTGTGTGTGTGTGTGTCGGGGGTGTTTAAAGGGCGAGCATGTGCCAGTGCTTATTTTAGACTTATAAATGTTTTTCTTCCATATGAAGATTTGCAACATATGGACATTTAGTGTTAATGGGTTTAGAGTGCTAATAAAAAAAGTGTGTTTTAAAAGTTTCTGGGGCATTCTGGCTGCTTGAAGATAATATTCTAGTTTTACTGTGTTTTCATTACTTCTTTCCAGTGGCTTGCAGTGATTTATATTTACCCACCTAACTTGGTAGGACCAAATTTGTTGCATTTTGTGTATTTTTTGAAAAAAAAAAACCAAACAAATAAAAAAAACGTGACAACACAATAGAGAATGATGCAAAATTGATATAACAATTGCGCTCAGGAAGAATGATACCCAATGTAATGAGAGACACAAGCTAAATTTACTCTGTGCATGTGTGTGTGTGTGTGTGTGCGCACAGCATACGCAGACCGATGTTTACTGCTTGTGATTATAGATTGTATCACCATTGTTTATATTCCCTCTATCCCTCCATTTATGTTGACTGGGTGTGTATGCATTTGTGCGATATGTGTGTTTGCATGCAGTTGCTTGTTCATTGGTAATTTTGTGTGTCTCTGTGTGCGTGTGCATGCTCCAAGTGAGGGCTGACTCATCCAGGGTGAGTACACCCTGTTCTATCCCCATCAATCCCAACCTCATCCCCTCTCTCTGCCCCAGGGAGTCGATGAAATCTGCCAAATGGGCATGGATGCTTGCACTCTGCAAATACAAAGGTTTGACCACCACAATACTCCAGCGCTGCCTCAGGTATATTATATAAGGCGTTGTCTGCATCCAAAACAAAGCAGCATTTCACATTTCTTGACCTTGTTCTCGGAGTCGTGTTCAGTGCTTTCTGAGGGGGAAGATATCGCAGAGGATGCAAGGAGTTATAACCAACAAAGTGAGCTTATAGTTTGCTTTGTTAGTCGGTTGATCAGTTGGTAGATCAGGGGGCGTGGCAGTGGGAGTGGCCTATCAGACAATGGCGCATAACTTCCAAACAGATTCGTGTAATATGGCCATCTTTGTGGAAAGACACACAGGCACACACACACACACACACAAACGCAGACACTTTCACTGGTGATGGTTGGCCCCACCTGTGCACTTTAGCCACGCCCCCTTTCATAACTTATGGACAGATGGTCACTAATCTCAGTGGAGAGTTTCTGTTTCAACTGTTTCAACCGAGTTTGCTTTGCCCTCCCATATTTTAGCCACTGTTTGTTTTAGGCAGTTATTGGATTCATCATTGGACTATGCAGAGTATATTTTTCATTGGTGATGCTTAGCCACGCCCCCTATAACTTAGTCACGCCACTTTCTATGACTCATGAACCATTTATCACAGGCTCCTCTGTCATCGACAAAAATCTTTCATTGGTCTACAAAGCTGTGTCCGCCCCATAGCAACCACAGTTTTCTACTTATGAGACTGAAAATAGCCATGGAGGTCAAGTGTTTGTGAGTTTGTGTGTGTGAGCGCATGCGTTCCTGGATGCAGGTGTGTATGTGGCTGCAGCTACTGCCAATTTGGGCTTATTTACCCAGGAAATGTTGATTAAGTAGGTTTGTTCTTGTCCGTGTTCATTCATGAAGACAAGTTCCACAGTTGGAGGATAAGTGCATTGTTCAAGGGCACATTGGCAGTGGCTGCTGAAGGAGGGGAGAGTGTTATTTATTGACTTAGCCCAGCCACAAACCAGATTCAAACCAGCCTTCCAGTCAATAGCCTGGATCTCTACCCTCCAGGCTCCCTGTAGGTCGTTTATTTCAGGTTTAACCCAGGAAAACAGCGTGAGGCAGCAGGGTTAAAATGCCTACTGGTTGCACAGTAGATGTAGTGTGTGTGTGTGTATATTTGCTCATATTGAACACTAGGGCTGAAACACTGGCCATTCGTATCTCTTATATATAACAAAGAACACATAATCCCTCCACTCAGTCGCTCTGGTTCCTCTATGTTGGCACGGTCAATATTTGTTTCTCTCCCTCCCGTTTCTCACCTTCTCGCTTATTAATCTCCTGTCCTTTCAAATATATTACATTTAATTCCAAACACATTTAGGTTCTGACAATGGGGTAGGGGAGGTAAAAAAATAGATTGAGGGGTTTCATACCCACAGCATCATGCTGCGACAGGAGACGAATGGGCTTTGTGTAGTTTGCTTCTATTAAAGCCTAATGCGGGCAAATTATCAAGGAAGATTGATTAGCGCTAGCCTGAATAGTAGCCTTGGAAAATTCTATAGAGTCAGACGATTTCTTCAAAGCGTGGCTCTGAGACAAAGGCCTGTGTAAGACGGCAGAGTCCTTGGTGGTAGTGTATTCCCTGATTTAGATTTGCTAGAGGAGCCTCTGGTCGCAACGAGCCTCTATCATCTTGCTCCTTTCATTTCCTCTCTTTTCTCCCCTTCGCTGATTCAGATGCTGAATTAGAATTCCCATTCAAAGTAGGTCAGCACCCCCCTCTCTCTCTCTGCTCTGCCTCTACCTCTCTCTCCTTCTGCCTCTCTCCATCTCTCTATACTTCTCTCTCTCTCTCTCACTGGCACTGTTCCCTGTGTAATCCCTATCCAAAGCGCTTCTCTATAAAAAGGGAGCAATGAGACTTGGGTGCTTTGATTCTACTTACTCCGCTTCAAGCTAATTTCTTCTCTCCCTTTGTGGCTTTCTTCTTTTTCCTCTTGATGTCTGCTTTGCTCCTCATATCTGCTCAAACCCAAATCTCCTTTTCCTCCGCTCTTTCTCCCCTCTCTCTGTCCGTCTGACCATCCCTCCACTTTCCGTTCTCTCCCTCGGTTATCCATCACTGTCACTGCGCTGCTTTGCAAAGCTGGTAAAATTATACACCGGGGTTGACCTCTGCTTACATCTCTCCTATAGCTGCTTACATTTTACAATTTGGGCAGTTAAGCTGATGCACTCGTTAATGGGGTTCAGTGTCTCGCTCAAGGTCACCCTAGTCCAGGGGTCATAAACTACATTTGTACAAGGGCCAGAATTTTCTAAGCAGTCACTGTACGGGCCAGATTTTCAAATAACAAAGTTTAAATGTATTTAGGCCTTAAAGCTTGGGAACCCCAATCCATAATAACTAGATATTTAACTAAAAAATGCTCTCAGTAGAGTGCAGACCTCCAACAAGGAGGCAGTTCCCTGAGGAGTTAAAATGTGATTGTGATTGTGGAAATGTAGAATGTAGCCCTGACTTTGCAGGAAATATGAATAAACCTTAACTGGTTGGGCCACTACGATGCAGTGTCCTAGTGGAGAACATTGTCCCCGAGCATGCATGAAGACAGGGCACAAGCTACACTCCATTTATGAAACATGTGAATTCATTTCAGCATAGGTGCTATTCACAGCACAACTGAGCTTGACAGAAGAAAGAATATTTATTATTAACAGATGGTGATGGTGAAAACAGTCCAGGAGGGGTATATGGTGTAATAGGGATTTGGGATGGTGAGCTGTTGGCGTGGCAGGCTGGCTGGTAGAACTGCATGAGACAGAAATTAGAATTAGGAAAATGGGCAAACTGGCAGACAAAATGACTTAAGTCAAGAAAGACTTCTCTGGTACCACAGCGTGTGCAGAGAGACGGCCGGGCAGGGACTGATGATCAGAGTAGATATACTTTGAGGTGTCAAATTGATGAGGACCAGGTGAGCTTGCCTGCTGAGGCAGAGCAGGTGTGGATCAATGCAAGGGGGCAGAGCAGACTGAGCTGACAGGGTGCAGGGGGCCGAGACCAGGAACAGACACATACAGACAGAACACACTGACCGACACAAAAACAAATTCAGAGAAACACAAGCTCACCAACAAAACTCAAAAAGACCAGCAGAACTGTCGCTCAGACTGCTTCGTGACATGACCAGGACCATTGCTAGGAATTTTTGCCCCCCTGAAAGTACACTTTTGTGGGCCCCCTGCCCCCACTGTGACTTTTTATTGCCAATGATCAACTTAAAAAAAAAAGAAGTTCTAGGACCACGTATTATCATTTTTGACTTGTTTTTTTCTGTTCCACGGTCTTGACATTGACAGAAATACACCTAATTGGTGTTATCATTCTTTTTTCAATGAACCACAATATGAATGTACCATCATGATTAATGTAAATTCTCAACAGTGACTTTTTTATCCGTTAAGTTCAGTTCAGTTCAACTATAATGTCATTATACTGTTTGGGAAAAAGTACTATATCTTGCTGATTGGCAAGACAATAATAATGTAATACAGTGCCATATATAATCTCCTAAAAGGTGCAAATCTGAGGTGGACAACTGTGTTTGTTTCTATCAGTGCAGTACAGGACCAGAGATTTTGGTTATCTGTCTAATTAGATAGCGGTCTCCCAGTACCAATACTCAGGCTTTTGACCTTAACCTCTGACCTCTCCACATGACATCATCCAAGCAGAGGACATCACTCAAAATCACCTGGCTACAAAAAAGCAGCTAACTGTTTTTCCACAACTTATCCATTCCTTAGGCAAAGATTATTTACCGTAACCCAGAGAATTCTTTAACCTATCCATCAACGGCAGACATTCGAGAAATTACCTCTGCCTGGGCTTTAATGGTGAGGAGACACTGTGACTTATGACTCTCTCCGCTGATAATCAATTAGTCAATAAAGCGGGGCTAAATTAAAATACTGTGAAGGGCCCACAATAAAGAGGACCAACCTCTCCACACAACCTAACTCTCTTTCTTGGTCTCTTGTGTGCTTGATTTGTTCCAATCAAAGCCCACTGTCAACACTGGATCAAGGGAGCGTGTGCCTAATTGCACCGTGGGAGAAAACCCGATAATCCGTTTTAATTACCAAGAACAAAAGCTAAGTGCGCTCACTTCAAGGTGACGGGAGACATTCCTCAAAGGGCCTGTCACCATGGCAATAGTTGACTGTATAGCTGTGGACAGGACCGACCCCCTATAGCTCACATCTGCCTCAGTAGTGTGAGCCTCTGTGGTGGGAATACGTCTCGCCCTGACAGATGCCATCAGTTTCTGCTGTAAAAAAAAAGGGTTTGCTGGAAGCCAGTGATATATGTCGTGGTTTCAAAAAAAAAAAAATCGCTCTGCTTGTGAAATTTAGTTTAGCGTTTAACTCAGACACCTCAGTGACAGCTGTAGACCGAAACAAAACAGCTGTCAAAAGCCTGTAAAGAAATGAGAATGAATTTGTTCCATTGTTACTGTGACATTTTTCTTGTCGGCCTCCTCTTTGATGGTAGGCACAAATTGCGGAGTGTTCCCTGAAGGCACCGGCGCTACAAAACTGAGCTTTATCTTTCACAAACATATGCTGTCGCTTCTCCTGAGCACGGCTACATATGGTTGGATTTCCTTGGCTGGCCAGACTGGTGAATAGGCTGTTACTGATGGATGAACCACCCCCAGTACATGGCTCTGTGTGTGTCTGTTTCTGTGTGTGTGTGTGTGTGTGTGCAGATTATGTCTAGTGTCTTGACCTTGCGTTGACCTAGCATGGTATCAGTTAGCTGTAATCCATAAAAATACAGGAATTTCACCCACATATCATTTACATATCATTGCATCTTAAGGAATTTGTCCTACAGTGTGAATTTCACTAATTTCATTACACCACATGATTTGATATTGAAGCAGTTAACCATGTTAACACAATGGCTTGAGGTCCTTTTGTCGTATCTGGAAAAGCATTTTTTTTTTTTACCTTGCACACATTCCTTCAAGCAACATTCCTTTAAGAAATACTCTTTCAAGTAACTTTCCCTCAAGTAGCTCTTAAGTAGGTTTGTTTGTCTTATCTGGTCATTACCAGTGAACTTAGATTAAACTTTTGAACTGCCAAATTGTTGACCCTGAGAGGCTCTGCACCAGTAAAACTTTGATTGCAACCAGAGAACTGATGAATAGTTGTTTGTCCAAAATAGCTCCAAATTAAACTCTGACCACGTAATTGCTGCAATCATTTTTTATTGTTATTTTACTGCAACTAATAAATTTGCAGGGTCAAGAAGGTATAATATGTAAGTCTAAGCCATGTTTTCACTTTTGAGGAATAGAACGGTATTTTCTTCATCATGCCTGTACGAAAAGAGATGAAGTTGGCTTTGCTCTAATCTCATTACATAATAAAGAACTGCAACACAATAATATTTATTAGTTTGCTCCATTAAAGCCAAACCTTTAAATTCACCTTGCACAAAACAAACAAACAAACAAAAAAAAAATCCCAGATTTATAAAAGAATTGGGAAACCACTTCTACAATGTTGTTTCTCATTTCACTGTTGAGGCTAACAATATTTATCTCGTTCAAGTTTCAGCTCCGTTTTGCAATATTGTGTAGCTCATGTATTATGCAACATAAGCATCCATGCTTTGCTTATTTCCTTGTTTTGCTCTCTTTGGTAATGTTACATATTATGCAAAGTTTGGGCACTGGGTGGTTGTGGTTTTGGATAACAATAAGCTGTTTCCTCATGTCTTTTACATAACATCCCAACATATAACATTTAAGGCATTGTAAATTTGGTATTAGAGGATTGTTTTTCATAGTTTTCATAGTTTCATAGTTTGCAGTGGTGGACAAGGACATAATGCCATTACTAGAGACAAAGTACAGATACGTCTAGTCAAATATCATGCAACTTCAAGTGAAAGATATTCTGATTTCTATTTAAGTCAAAGTATTGGTCTATTTCTTCACTCTAAAAGCTAGCCTTTGCAGTAACTTGCATGTAAAACCGTTGTGTTACATAAATTGTCTATACAAACTTCATGAGTATGCATATGACTTGACAAAGACAGCTATTTTCTTTTGCACTCCTCATTTTGACCTTTTTTTTAACCTTGGGAAAAAGGAAAGAAAGAAGCCATTTCTTTTCTGTATGCATGGCATTGTGTTGTTTTTCATTGTTTACATCTGTGACAATTGCAATCATTTTGATTGCATCCTGATGATTCTCTGTCCTTCAGAGCCACCGCCTCAGCATATCCAAACCAGTCAAACATGCTGAAACCAAAGTATTTCTTGGGGGCTACTTTTAGGTTTAAGTTATCTGGAGTAAGGGGGCAAGTCGTTGTTTAAAGTCAGCTAAGTTAGTCCTGTTAGTTAGTCCTGGATGGGATCACAAACTGCATGGCTGTTGGTACCCATCAAACTGTAGCATTACCAAGCTAAGTTAGATGTCAACAGGTGGAAACTTATCGTGGTAAAACACTCGCCAGTAAAGACATTACTGTGTAATCTACTGCAGATAACTTAGTAGACAAATGTCTGGTAACAATTAGTTAGCTATAAATCACATCTCACCTCATCATGCTTTCTTAGTTAATGGTTGTGTGCAGATATCATGATGGTCTGTGATGAGCACATAAACATTTAAAATGATAAGAATCATTTTCAAACTCAAAAAGTTCCAACATCGACTTCAAGTATATGGCCATGGGAGCTCTGGAGGTCTGGAGGACAGTTTTTTTGCTAATGTCAAAGTAATGAGGCACAACACACTTTATAGAAATGTAGAAGAGTCAAAGGTAGGCCATTTATCTTTTAAATGTAGTGGTGTGAGAAGAAACATTCAAGTAAAGTATAGATACTTGGAAAACTAACTTAAGGCCCTTAAGTAAGTTTCCTTTGTTGTTGTCCACCACTCACAATCAGCTGTCTTTCATTTTGACTCACTTTCATCATCCAGGGGTACTGACACATACAGAGGATGCACACATGCACTGGCACATGTGGTTTCAAGCACACTCCCACGCCAACACACACATCTCTCATTACAGAGAAAGCAATACCCCCTGCTAGGGAAAATGTGTGTAATTTTTTTGTACTTTTAGCAGTGCTGAGCCCAATTAATGGCTGAGGCCAAATCCAAATTCAGCAGCACACAGGGTGCTAATCTTCAAAGACACAGCTCTGTTACACGTGAAGGGGCCATTTTACACTCCACTAACTTGTTTTGTGACTACACGCATTCACGTGGTAGGAAATACCCTGGTAAATACAGAGGGCTCAACTCTGGCTGGACGCAAGGACAAGGAGCTCCGTTCTTGTGGGTGATGACAGGTTTAGTCTAGACTGAGGCTGTGTGTGGTGGCTGTGGGAGGTGTGTTTATACACACACTCTGGCAAATGCAGTACCTGTGTGATGTTGTATACAGCCAGCTTACAACTGAACTTGTTAAAGGAGGGGGTTTAGCTGTGTGCGGTCATCTTATTAATCATAGTCTTCCATTTTCACTAGCAATGCTGCATCAGCCCAGCCACAAAAGCCTGCTTGATTACCCGCTGCACCATGGCCAGACACTCAAAGGCTTTTAACCGTGGAGTTATTGAGAGAAGCAGTTTCTTAGATCATTGTTTTTCCAAGCAGAAGCAGTCATTGAAATGAGGGTTCAGTGCATCATCAGCTCTGCAGTGTAAGTTTGCAGTGGATGTTGTTCTTTGAGGGGCGTTACGTTGATGTAAGGTGTGTGGCATATGATCATTTTGGGATTTAGTGAACATATAATCCCTGTGTTTTTGTGAGCGTGTGTGTCCTTGAACAATCCTGTCCTGATTTTTGATCACAGCCTTACAAAATAATGCACCCAGCAGCCCAAACACACACACAGCAAAATGACCTTCAACCAGGTTCTGTAGAGTTCCTCTATAGAAAGAAAGAGTACCGCAAATTGCTACTCAACTAGAAGTACTGTTACTTTGCTGATATTTTACTTAAGTAGAAGTGGAAGCAGAAGTGAACTCACTGATGTTATTCCCCTTTTTCCACACTTATTTTCCACATTTTTGCCAGTTGAGTCTAAATTGTCCTCGCTTCCATTGACCATCTGTAGTTTTTCATTGTGCACCTTTTATTGGAAATTTGGAAAAGACATAAAGTCAAAAAAGTGATATGTTGTACTGTGTCTGCTTGCTGAAAGTAGTAAATAAAAGATTAATAGTTACCAATTGGAATATGCAAGTGCGAAAACCGCAGTTCTTTGCAATGGCAGCCATTCACATAAAAATGGCCGTCACATCACATAAATGCAAGCACACATAAACAACCACACATGTGAAAACCTGTCCATACACATACATACTGATAATGATATGCAATCACATATATACTGTATGTACACACTTACACATCTAGAAACGTAACTCACACAAACACGCATATGCATGAACACACAATCCCATTGTCTCATCAGCTGGTGGTATTTTTCGACATGGCCGGAGATGATCAGTTAATGCAGATGACGCATGCCGGCTGACCGGGACTGAAATGACCCGGTGGAGGCTGGACAGCTGCTGTAAGGAGAGCAGGATGGCACGACATTGGCTGCCAGGCCCTGACCAGCGTGTGAATGTCTGTGCCAAGCTGCCATGTGTTCTCTTTTATTTATAACTCTTTTGCAATTTCTATTATGTGTGTGATCTATTAACCATCAGGCACTCGCCCCCTCTGCCTCTCCGCTCGTTTCCTTTCCTCTTGATTTCTTCGTCTCCGCTCTCTTTCTCTCTTCATTACCAACCAACATAAGAGGCATTTTTTCTGTTTCTTTGACTCCAAACTTCGTATTCACTTTTCGTCCTTTCCTGTCCTCCTCCACTGGAATTTTGTCAGCAGACCACTTAAGTTGTTGGAAGATTTTCCCTTGGCACAGCTTGGCAAACCTCTTGTCACATCTCCTTTAGCCCTGTCTGTCCTGTCGCCGTCCCATTACTATTTAGAGTCAGAAATCCTGAAGTGAACTGTAGCCTTGATATTTAATCAACCTTTACTGTATCCCAAAAGTCTCAACTGCCATTGTGTTTTCTTTTTATGGATTTGAGGAAACCACCGACCTCTTTTAAAATTAATTCCATTAAAATGAATACATGATATAAACCTAATGCATGTGTTTTTTTTGTCTTTTTTCCGTATTGTAACTCATTTGTTAGCTGCTTAACCAATTCAGATACCGTCAGTGAGTGTTCATGAAGTGGGGCTATCTCCTCTCTCCCAGGGCAAGCAGCGTGCCAAGGCTTGATCAACAGCCCTGCCGCTGCAAGTAAAGGAGCCAATTAACTCCATCTGTCACCTTCCAGCTAAGTGGAACCATTGCTGAAGGGTGTACAAATTGCAGCCAGGAATCTAATTTCAGATGAACATGCACCTCAGCCCCTCTAGGACAGCAAAAAATCCAATCTGAGAAAATATGATGACTTGCACTTGCTGCTCATATTGGGTTTGGCCCATTGAAGGTGTTCTCTTAGCTGAGCTCCTGCATAGGGCAGCCGCCTGGGGGAGGGTGGAGAGTTTTGACCCAGGACAGGGACTCCATCTCTTGGTATTTATAGTGAAGATGTCCTTGGGATATTTATTGAACAAAGTGGGCTGTATATGTCATGCAATGGTGCAGTAATTACGGCATTTAAATTTCTTAGAAGAATGTGGGTCTTAAATTGGATGGCTTTCAGAAAGTACTGCTGCCAAATACCATCGTTCTTCTAGGGGGCACACTATCTGCCACTACAGCCAACGCAATATTGCTTTACCCCTCTGCAGTTCTCGCATGAATACTGCAACAACGAGTCCTTTTCACCGTTACGCAAGCTTCATGTCCCCCTTGTCCTCAAAGAAGGTATTGATGGGAACATTGGCAGTAGGAACCCAAGGCCCTCGCCATGAGATGACATCACTGATAATGTACAAATGGGAGGGGCAGAGTGATGGAGAAGCGCTGCTACTGTATGAGAGGGAGTTGTGACATTCACGCTACCTCCGTAACACACTCTGCTCTGCTCTTGGTCACACTGTCACCTTGCCTTTTTTCCATTTCCTCTTTTCTCTCCTGCTGTCTCTCGCTTTCTGTCTTTACTGCCTACACCGTTACACCCCACGTTGTCTCTGCTGCCTCCCACTAACACAAAGGGCCAATTTCCTGAGTGCCGCTTGCTCATTTAATTACTGTAAAGAGACAGAGGTGGGAGGCAGGGCTGTAGCAGGGATCAGTGTGGACCTCCATGACTCCTGGTGTCCTGGGAGTGCAGAGTTAGGGGGGTTTGGTGGTTGGCAGTGGGGGACGGCCTGCCATATTCTATAGCTTCTATGTAAGGCCAAGCTGACAGCTAGAGATTAGTCTTCTTTGTTGCGGTCCTGAGAGGCTTGGTAGCCATATGGCCAGAATATTGGATGAATGCCTTTGATTTTGAGGGGGTTTTCTCTCTCTCTGAGCACACAGACATATTTAGTCTCACAGCCAAGGGTACATATGCGCTATATACACATGCAGACAGTGTGGCAAGCTCAGCCCCTCTTTCATGCATGCACACAAGCACATCAGAATGTAAATGATCACGGCACAATGCTTGCATTATTTGTGCATGCCACGTACCGTATTTGTGGGTATCTTTTAGGATTAAAAATGGTGTGAAATAGTAAGTGCATATCCCTTGTTGGGCCCAGCGGGGACAGTGTGCAAGGCTCTTCCATGACTTCATCTTTCGAGTGCACAAATAATCCAATCTGGGTCTCAGAGCCTGCATGTTTTTGATCTCTAAACACATTTCACCAGAGCATGAATCCACCTTGTGTTTGTGTTTTACCTCAAAATACAGCCTCTTATAATTATAACCTACATTTGTTTAACACAGATGTTTAAAGGAACAATTCACTGGAAATACAAAACGAGAAAAAAAGATCTAATTCAAATTTGTATGTGCTAGGGGTGGGTAGATGCACTTTGCCAGTGTTTTTTTTGGCAGGACAGCTAAGGAGGTCAAGAAACCAGCAATCATCAATTAAAAAAAAAAGTTGATTAAAGTATTCGCTTACTAAGGTAATCACAGTCTTATTACCTGGGTCTTTATATTGCCATGCTTTGTGCTTATTAGTGTCATGTCAGAGTATTAAATATTCATTTTGTGAGTTGGCCACTAGCTAACTGTATTATTTTCAGGCTTTAGTGATATAATTTAGCCAGCTTACTAACCCATCAGCCTTTTGCTGTTGTTCGGAACATGTCATATCATCGCCAACCTCTATAATGTTTGAAAAACACCAGCTAGTTCAAATAGGTAGCTTATGATCAATAAGCTTGAGTAGTTAAAACTGAAGTCTGAAGGAGCATGACATCAGAAATGTTTTCATTGGCTCAATTAGGCAGTGTGTAAGTAGGAAGACAACAGTAATTATTAACAATATCTGATAAAACAATCATAGTTTAGATATTACTGAGGGCTAAGTTGGGTAAATTGAACACATCATACAACTGCATCTAGACAACTACAGTTTCACAGCCTGAGGGCAACAGAAGGAACATTACACAATCAGAGTATCAGGGACTTCTTTGCATGACTGTGTCATTAAAGTTACACGTGTTTAATCCAGCAGCTCATTAAGCAGCATGCAAAGACACAGAGAGTCTCAGGTAAGATTTTAGATCTCTAGCGAGACATTAGATCAGTTAGCGCTAGATCAGTTATAAGTTTGACAGAAGCTAATAACTGATATAACAGTGTTTTCTTCTATTGTTTGTTTCACAACATCACATGGGATAGTTTGCCTAAAATTGTTTGGAAATGGTTTTTTTAGCTGCTCAGTTCTACAAAATATTCTCCAGGGAGAGGATGCCCCCAGGGCGCCGTATAAATGGTGTCCCTTCTAATCAAACCTATGCATATGACTGAGTCACCTTTTCAGGAATTTGGAAAAACAGACTGATAGGCTGCACAGGCCAGGAGACTCTGGAAGTTTCTCTGTAACCAGCCTTCGCTTGAGTCACCAAAACTGGATTTACAAGGTTTGCTGCATGGCACAGCAGCAATACACATTAGCTCATTCTCCAGTTTCTTGACAATGCAAAGTAGGAAAGCACATGTCCTGTCCATAGCGAGCAGCTGATACATGCTGTCTCAAGAGGGAAGAGCTCTGATGTAGGAAACCTGTAACCCGCAGCAGCAATGAATTTGAAAAGGTCTTGCTAGGAAGCAACATCCTGTTCTATTTTAATAATAATATTTATGTCAAACTTAATTAAGCCCCAGGGGGAAATTTCCTTTGATCTCTTTGCTTTCCCCTTTTCACAGGGAGGTCAGAGGTCAGGGTCAGCTGTTGAACAACACCTTTGGAGTTGATAGGTATTCCATCCCTGTGTCCCAGAAGCTACACACTACACTCTCATATTTAACAGTACACACTGCATACTAATCTTAATAGTGTGCTGTTTTGGCCATTAGTATGAAATAAATTCAACATACTGCACCATTTTTACTAAGCAGAAATTATGCAAGACGTCCAACAGCCTACATCTAGACGTCTTCAACTGCCTGCCAACTTCAAATTTGAATAAAAGCCAGAGAAACAATATAGAGACCAAAAAACAACATGTACATATCTCAACATATTTTTTGGTTTGTTTTTGTTTTTTGCTAATTTCTCCTTTTGTCGTTGCCCCTTGAAATCCTCCTGTCAACAAGAGATCCTTTCTTACAAATTTTTGACACACTGCATTGAGGGGCAATAGTGTGCTATTTTTTCACACTCAGAATATTTAGCAAATGGAGTATGTATGTTTTTGAGTATACTGCATTTTCAAACGTCTACAGTGTGAACACACTCCATCCTCAAAGCTTGGTTAAGGTGACTATGCAGAAGGATTTTGGGACAGGGTTCATGTCTTGCTCAAGGACAAACAAACTTGTGCCAAAATCGGGGCTCCAATCTCCTGTAGACAGATGGTCTCCTTATGTACTAAAGGCGCTTCTCCATTGCATAGTATCTGCTTCACTCTCCTCAGCTCGACTTGCTTTTGGTACCAGTTGCTTTTCTGGATTTTGTTTCCACTGCAGATGGTATCTCCTCATGGTGAAGCCCCATCGGGCGACTGACCGACTCAAAATGGCCGCTGCACATGAACAAAATAATTTTTTACATGGATCGATTATCAACAATGACACAAAGTTGTGCGGATCTCGTTTTTTGTCTGCATGTCTTCTCTACCAGTGTTGCTTCGCTGTTCTCTCTGACAAATCAGTGGTCTGCAGCATTTTATGTTACACTGTAGTATCGGGTCAGCTTGCGTGGAACCTTGATGGAGGTGGTTCCAAAGATAGAAACCGGCACCAGATGCAATCACAAACTTTTGTCTAATGGAAAACCAAAAAAAGCAGGTAGAGCTGAGGCAAGTACACTGGATACCATGTAATGGGAAAGTGCCCTAAATGACACTGTTTCTCTAAGGTGGTATATTAGCTCGGAGGAAGCTGAATTTATAGTATTTAAGCATTATTGAGCCGTTGTACCAGTGTAGTTTTACAGACAGCCAGTAGCTCCAAAATGCATGACAGTAACTCATAAACTTATGTTTTCAATACATTATCCAGTGCCAACATACTATTTTGAAGCTACTACTTTTCCTATTATAGTTAAAACTGTCATTACTGCGCTCTTTATTTGGACCTCCCACTCTGTAAGGTTCCCATGCACAGATCCCATCCCATGACCGATCATGCAACAGCGTGCGGCGAGAGCTCACCCGTCCACAACACGCTGAGAAAATTGGTCTAGTGAGTTGATGGGGAGTAGGTCGAGAAAAACCAGGGGAGGGGAGAGACGAAAGTCAGAAAATGAGATGAAAGACAGGAGGAGAGAAAGATGATAAAGCTGTTGTCGGACACCCTGGAGAATTTCCAATCAATTTTTTTTTTTTTAGTCTCAGGAGCGGTGTGACGTTCGCTGTGATAACGCCGCAACCCACCGTCAAACGCTCTCTCCCTCTGTGCGGTTTAATTGGTCCTCCCACAGGAATGCTCCCCGAGACTGTTCCTGTGTGTTCCAGCCACGGCTTCTCAGTCTTTTCTGATGTGCAGATTGAGCTCGCCCACTCTGAGCACGGGAGTGGGACGATCTGTTGACATCACCATGGCAACTGCGATCGTGTGTTCTCCCCTTTAAAACATTGATAGATTTTATTTTTTTTTAGCTGTATGTGCTTTTCTTACTTTGTCTCTTTCTGTGACTTTTAGCGTGATTTCAGCGGGTGTGTGTGAGCTTGTTGATGTCACCTCTGAGCTTGTTTTGACCAAAAAAAAAAAGCTGTTGCCACAGTTATTTCTCTTTAATTCTCTTTGGTGAACTCTTTCACCTGACACCGGAGTGGCCTGTTTTCCTTAAACGTGTCATTTTGGTTGGATCCACTCCGTCAAGACTGCACCACAACATGTCTGGGATAATTCATGCTGTTGCTTTTTAGGCCCCGAGGGATTTGACATGTTGGAGGAACTTAACAGTCGTTTAACCCTCCTCCGCAGGCATGCTGGCACACACACACACACACACACACACACACACACTGCAGCCTCAGAGATCTTGTTTGGCCAAGTCCCACGCTCAGTTCAACATGTCCTGACATATCTCACCCCCATAGCACCTTATAGCAAGAACTTAGCTTGAACTTGGTCTAGAGTTACAGATTCTCAAAAATACCCAACTATTATAAATACACACACACACACACACACACCTGAAAAACATCAAAGTCTTAACTAGTAAGTCAACCTAAAATGTCACAGTAGCATAATGATTAACATCACATGACTACTTCTGAGAATTTAGGGAAAAGAGTCAAAATAAGACGTCTTCTCATCTCTCTCATGAGACGCTAAGACTGTAATGTTGTCATAAACACACAGTAATATCCTGATATTGATACTTCCAATTCTGAAGTTTCCTTTTGAGAAATGAATATCAACACCAAGTTTTTTCTTAAGCCAGTGAGTATAGTATTTTTTTCCTGTGAGACTAAATGTACATGTTTGTGTGCGTGTGCGTGTGTGCATGTGTGTTCCTAGAAGTCAGAGCTCCTGATCTTTGTTTGTTTATTAGCCTTGTAATCTTAAAAGAGATGTTATTGGCGATTTTAAAGTGATAATGTGCAGCAAATGACAATGATTGCAGCCATTAAACAGAAAACAAAGAAGTCTGAGTTTATTTAATATGAATGCAAAAGCTTTCATTCATAATTTTTGATGAATTTGCTCAAAGTGCAAAGATATGCCCCTTTTATACACATGAAGACTTTCAAAAGTATTGATATTGGTATTGCATCACTGTGTTCTTATAAAAATAAAATGTGAGTAAAATGAGGTCCGACTTGTGAAAAATGACAGAAACATTCATCCAATTTGGAAAATAAATAAATAAGAAATCCAGACAGTCACTTAGTTCAATTGATGGCAGAGCACACAAAAATGTATGAAAGAAAATCACTTTTTGTCGCTTACACTAAGAATTTAACAAAGTGTTTGTGTAGCAGCTAAGAAAATACGGCTGCATACACTTTTAGCATTGCCCTGGAGAAAAATGCAGAGTTTCTTCTTCTTGTTGGCATCCACTTTTCCTGTACTGATTCCCTTAGCGCAATGCTGTGCAGGTCAGGAATTTACAAGACAGAAATTCCAAGGTCCGACCTGAAAGTAGTAGTCATGATATTGATTGCTTCCTTTATTTAAACAGGTTATCTCACCGAGTCCGAGGTCCCCTTTGCAGGACAGACCACAGTGTGAACACAGTAGTGTAGAGTTACAGTAGCAAATGAAAAACATCATCGACTGCTATACATTGCCACACAGAAAACAACTACAACCAGTAATGCATTAACAGGCATTGAATCCAAAAGACTCTGCAGTATTGCGTGCATCTGAACGTGGAATTGGGCTGGTTGCCTGTATTCATGGCGGTCACCACCAGCCAGCTCACCCTCACCCAGACATGTTCTTGTGATAAGGCTCGGCAGCTC
>OMLB01063353.1:17977-46323 GCA_900302555.1 Myripristis jacobus | reverse complement strand
CTCGGCAGCTCGTCGACATGCCCAGGCACGTCTCCTGACATACCGACTCAACCAGAAATAGCATCCCCTTTTAACTGTACAGGTAGAGTGTGATTTGTGTTTATTGCCCCCTGACTAAGAGGGTGTATTGTTACCTGGTAGATCGAGGCCCAGACACAGTTGTTTTATTGGATTTTTTTTTTTTTTTTTGTAAGTGTGTGTGTTTATGTGTATGGAGATTCAATGCAATCCACCCTTTTCAATTAAATTGTCAACACTGTCTCGTCAACACACCAGCACTGAGCAGAGACAAAAGTCAAAGCCAAACACTCTCTTTGTGTGAATCTGGGTGAGGGAAAAAGATGAAAGAAGAAAGAAACAAGAAGAGGAGTGATTGGGTGATTAAAAAAAAAAAAAAAGGAGGGGTGAAATAGAGGCTAGCAGGAGGCGAAACTGTCAATACGGGTTTTCTTTCCCTGACAAGAGGCAGCTCTCTCACAACCCGCTGCAGACACTCTTGCAGATTACTATGCATTAATACGGCAGCAACCACGCCACAAAACTGCATTAGCCGAACACGCTTACGTTGCTGGGCCGGCAGCTTCAGATTGACAAAGTTGCTGTTAAATCTTAATACCAAATCAGATGCACCTTGTGCCTATCATGCTTCCCTGCTGACGTGCGGGTTTTTACTTCCTTGATCCGAGTTAATGCTTGCTCGTTGGAGCTGGCCAAGGCACCGGGGTGATGCCGCAATCAATAACCCCGCTGTTTTTTCACACAGTATCTTCCATATTGAAATTACTTTCTGACGCTCCGTGACAGCTGCACACAGGCCCGTCAGCCCTCAAGAGGTCGAGGGTCGTATCTGAGTCAGACCTATGGAACTGTAATGATTTGCTGTCACTAATGGGGAGAGAAAGTAGCTAACTCACTCCCTGTTGGAGGTTTTGAGGAGCATGGCATAGTCCTTGGCTTTTGCCCAGGGAGAAATGTATAATACTGACTAGTACCTACACTGCAAAAAGTCTGCACCTCCAAGTACTCTCATATTCACTGTTACAATCTTGCTTTCTGTTAAAAAAAGACCTTTCACTGGGATGAGATGATCCCACTTATTTCCAATGCAGTTTCACTTGTTTTTGAGTATAAATATGTCGAAACAAGGCAGAATAATTCAGATCAGCCTGCTGGAATCAAGAAAATGATGATTGATTCAAGAAAATTCTGGGACCTAGTTGATTAGCTCTGGAAACAAGTGGCAGATTTTTTTTTGTTTGTTTGAATAAAATTAAGTTTTGAAGATATTAGATGAAATGACTTGCTATGTGGACATGTTTGCAGTGTAAACTACATTTACTGCAGTTCTGTGACATTTAACATTTGCTCGGTGCAATCTGGATGGAAAATGTGGCAGCTCATGTACAGCTACTTCATCTATTTCTTCATAAAACATTTAGTTTCATGGGGGAAATGAAATAAGTGTCTTAAATCCATGACTGAATGGTTGCCAGTTAATGTGAATGTGTGTGTGTATGTGTGTGTGTGTGTGTGTGTTTGTTTATCTTACAGGTAGCTCTAACCTGGACGACGCGAACCAGATAATACCGCACAGATAATACATGGAAAACCCAACAAACTCGTGACTCACAGTGAGGTATGCTCGCTGCTGGTCACGACAGCCCCTATTGCATATTGGACAGGAGCGCCATGACTATCTCCAGCGATCGGCGAGTGAAAGGCGTGCATTGTGGCTCCAGCACTCCCACACTCGCCGCCGTGCCCTCTAAAACTACAGCTTGTGTCATGCATAGCAGCTCGAGGTGAAATGACAGCTTGCGTGGGCCCAGACATGGATTTGATCCCCAGCTGTTTGAGACTGTTTAAAGTGTGAGTCACACCGAGGGCTTTAGTTAGCATCGTCATTGACTCAGACTCTCTCTCTCTCTCTCTCTCTCTCTCTCTCTCTCTCTCTCTCTCATGTTTGGCTCTCAGAGAGGGTGGCAATAATTCATTCCAGCTAAGAGTTGATAATAGAGATAATAGCGGAGATAACGGAGGTGAAATAGAGGTGAAAACAGGTGATTATAAAGCGTGAGTGTGCATGGGTGTCTTATCTATATGAATGATGAGGTTATCATACATTTTCTATTAAATGATACGGTAAGTAATCCTGTTATTTTGCAGGCAGATAACATTCGTAAGTAAGGACCATAAGCACAGAAAAGTGATTATGGAGGCTTTGAATTAAGCTCATGCTTTTCTGCATGGCTGTAAAATTGAGTTTTGATTACTGAACTCCCTTGTGATCGCACGATTTTACGGTTAACATGTACCGGGTTGAAACACTTAAAAACGTCTCCACTTTTACTGCTGCGTGTACAAAGCCCCCCTTTTTCTTCAAATCCTCTGTTTGACTGCTCCACTTTCAGCGCGGTCTAATCCACCGAGCCCCAGCAGAGAGTAGTTGAAGAACTCCTGATTTTGTTAACCTTGCTTTTAAGTGTGGGCATATTTAAGGCACCTTGAAAACACATTAATTTCAGCTAAAAAGCGTCTGTGTAGAATATAGCTCTAATACACTAAAATGATGAATGCTCAGACTATGCTTCCTCATTAATTTAGTTTGGCTGTGAAATACTCACTCTGAGGGCGTCCAGTTAAGCAAAAATAAAAATAAGAGACTGCCTCCAGACAATCAGAATTAAACATTCACTTGGGTCGTAATTTAACACGGCATTAATGGCTGAGCTACGGCAACACAGGATGCTAAATTCTAGTTCCTCTGAGTGCACTGCGCCGGCATTCAGTATGTGTGAAGAAGATGCTGTCCCAGATAAAAATGTGTGGAGCATGTATGTAATATTCATAGAGATGTTGCATATTTATGTACCACACAAACGTGCCGCCGACGCTGTGCTATATACTTGCACTGTGTATGAGTGAGTGGGTGAGTGTGTGTGAGTATAATAACACAGCTGTAGAGCGTTGAAACTTTGCCATTCCACCAGGGAAAGTCAGCTAAGCCATTGCACGGGACCAGCAACGTGCCACGTGCAATGTGCCACACAGACACACTCGCCCCAGAAGACTTCCCATCCCTCAGACCTGCTTCTCCCCGCGCGCAGATCCACATATAATGTCGACAAATTACATAAATCACTCGACTTGTTTGCAAGGCTACTTCTGTTAAAAGGCAGCAGATTGAAAGGATCTCAGACTGTGGTGCAAATAGCACCGCAACATCCTGCTGGTAAAGAACAGAGGAGACGAACTTAAACCGTCTTAAAAGCTCAGTGTCTGGACTTGGTTTTGGCGGTACAGGCGAGAAACGAAAGGTCTGTCCTTAGCCTTTCATCACTCTGTAATAGCAGAAGCCAGCAATCCTTAAAAGGTCCATCAAGGCATCAGTGAATAGGTTACATGTAGGCGAGCAGGTGTATTTCACATCATTGCCCGCAGTGAGCTCTGAATGTGAGTGCCCGGCGTCTGAAAACGTAAACACCGCTGAATTAAAATAACGGCTTTGGTGGCCTATGTGTGAAGGCAGGGCAGTCGTTTGGTATTTTTTTAACAGCCTATAAAAAATTAAATTAGTCATTTGTACTTTTTGTCCAGTTCACTGAACCCTTACCTGTCACTCAGTGGTTCGCTCACCCGTATCCGTCGAGTGGAATACTCTGGAAGCAAATGTCAAGATTCAATTTGACAGGTCTTGGCAGCCCCTGCACCGCTCCTGTATCTCAAATGTCATCTCTATAAATACACACATAAACATGCACACACACACACACACACACACACACACACAAGAACATGGGCTTTATATTGTTAAACATAGAAAACTCATTCACATGTAAAAACAAGTGAAATATCTGAATCCTCCCTTTCTGCCTGTGGCTTTGAGAGAGCTTCACACACAAGGGGCAAAAGAGGCACCGAATGATTTGCCGCATCAATATGTATATACAATTATAGGCAAGTTTAATCCTTCCAATTCAGAGCTGAGCTACGCGGCGCCAAATGCCTCGCCTTGCACAAAAAATTAACAACTCAAGAAGTTAGGGAGCGCTTTGAGTCTGAACAAGGGCAGTGTAACACAGAGCCAAATGATTAAGGCAGCACTGGGCTAAGTGTGTAATCTCACCAGGGCAGTTTTGCATGAAGGATAGGATATATGGCTGCTCTCAAACCCCCAAAATGTAATTGAATTAACTAAATACAGCAACAACCGAGTAGCTCACTGGGGTAACGAAAATATATTTCAGAGAAGTCATTGTTAAAAAAAAAGAAAAAGTAAGTTTTTTTTATGGAAACCCGAGGCATTTGGCCTGCATGATTTGCTCCATTTGTATGAGTGAGTCAAGGCCAAGCCGCAGCACCCAGCAGAACAGTCCAGCGGCTTGAGGCAACTTCCTCCAGGAGTCAACATTACCACTAAGGATGAGGAGGGAAGCAGAGGCAGAGAGAGCGAGAAAGAGCGAGAAAGAGCGAGAAAGAACAAGACAGAGCGAGAGAGAGAGAGAGAGAGAGAGAGAGAGAGCGAGCCAGCATCATGGAAAGTTTGTGGTTTGCTCAGATGAGTCTCTTCCTGATGACCGAGGATCAAAGGGGGAAGGGCGTGGAGAGTTTCCCTGACTTGTTTTTCTGAAAGGTGATTAACCCTGTCTTTGCCACACCCAAACACTCACTGCACACTGTCATATGACTCACTTCACACAGCCAGTTTTTTCCATAAAACGCTGCAATTTTACATTCTTGAGGTGATAATCCACAAGTTTCTTCTCTCCTGGTGTTGACTTTGGCAGCAGTTTCGATGAGAAGTGGCGATTGCTGTGGTGTTTTGCGCTACATTTCGCAGCGATCCTCTCAGCACATTGTCGCCTGTGTTGTGATGCCACAGGACTGACAGCAGCTCCGAAACCCCCATACAAACAAACACTGGCTGTTCTGCTAAGACGAGCAAAGTATCTACAAATAAGTTAATGCCAGAATTGAAGTTGGTGCCTGGGATCGACAGTGCCTACAGAAACAGTAATATCCTCACAAAATAAGTGAATTAATCATGCGTTATATAACAGAGACATTTGTTTTTCATTACATTTTTACTGCATATCAATTATCATAGATAGCCACAAGTAAATATTCAACCAATATTGTTGTTATCGTTTTTTGTTGACAAGATAGGGACTGGTGATTTCACTAGACCCACGTTTAGTACCCAGCAATAGAGCTGACATGTTGAAACTCAATTTAGGCACTGAACCAACATTATAACAAGGTTACTCATTGTAAACCGGAGCTAATAAATGATAGCGAGGCCAAGAAGTCCAAAAGAACAACAGCCACATCACTCCATCTTGGCGTGCTTTCCACTTCGGGAAAGACAACACCAGTATTCCCCTACTTTTCGCTTGACAATCACTTTGCTGTTGACGAAGCTTGGTGGCTGCGTCTGCTCACACGAACCACTGAGTTCCTCCATTTATTCAAAACAAACCACTGTTGCTTCTTCCATAAACATGCAAAAGAGGCCTTTGAAAGACCTATGACACCAGGAGCTTAAAAACAAACAAACACTGAAGCTCTCATTTTTATGGCAATAGAAAGATACATTTATTTATTTGAAAAAGAGTTTTTTTTTTTCCACTGCAAGTTTTTTAAAAGGTACTGTCATGTATGAGCGATGGTGGAAGTTTAATCGGATTTCAGGTTTTAGCCCAGTGGATAGTAATATCCAGAACAGGTAAGTCGGTGAGGAATCCAGTGCATTTTACTGTAAAAAAGGGACGGGACATACTTCACTGATACTGAGCCTGCACCCAGACGATAAGCCAAACCCCTACCTGAGAGACAGATGGTTATCACTGAATGTTTAGGGAATGTTTTATCCAGATCTATGTGTGTGTGTGTGTGTGTGTGTATGTGTGCTGTATTGTATGTGTGCTGGGATTGTCAGGGCGTTGTTTTGTCTGCTGCCTTGATGAATGCAGCCTATGCTGGTTTAGCTTTTTGGTGGCCCACAGATGTTTGCGTTTTTGGTGGTGCATGTGTCTATGTGTGTGTGTATGTGTGTGTGTGTCCGTCCATGTCTCTTTGTAGCCACAAATGTGTGTGTGTATGCCAAAGTGTGTACATATACATATATACACGCTGTGTGTTTGGTGTGCATGTCCACAGTCTGCAGCATGAATGAGTGTGTTTGGAAAAGCTTGCACACAGACGCTCTGCCCGGCCCAACAAGCAGCCAGTGCCTCTCTCTCTCTCTCTCTCTCTCTCTCATTCCCGAGCTGACATTCTTTCCCCCACTGTAGTTCACGTGTGGTTTTAAGATAAAAGCCTCCATTCATTAGTCTGACTGAGGGCTGAACGTAACGACAGGATACCCCACCCTCGTCTGGCAGCAACCAGGAGCATATTTTATCCAGCGCTGGTGGCCATTCCTGCTAACACAACTTCAGTTTACATCTGGGAGCTACCGCTACTAGAGAGCTGTGCTTTATTTTATATCCCGTGTCGGCCTCAGCTTTGCGTACTTAACCTCACATTGTACTTTCAGAGCTGGAAGGTTTGGGGATTTCTGAGGTATAATAAAAGTAATCATTAACCTTTACTATCTTGCTCCGCCGCTACATGTTTTTTCTTTCTCTTTCTCTTTTATCAGTAAGACTTTTATCTTTACCACAGCGCTGCCAAACACAGCTCCCCCCCCTCAACACACACATGCTCTGTTGGTAATGAGGCATATTGTGTGTGGTGCAGATGTTGCCGCCGTGCAAGTGCCCCAAAAATCTCGGGCTCGCTCCGCTGCTGCCGCTGCAGCTGCTACACTCCCAAGAGGAAAATCCTGCAGGAGTAATGGAGGGCAGATACAGGGCCGGGGACTTCCACAGTAGCTAAACCCTGTACGGCGTTTGCATATCACCCACACACCCAATGCTGCTGAACAGGATATGGCTCAGTGTCTGCACAGATACAGCCCTTATTATTGGTTCTTTTTTGTATTGTGTGTATTTGTTTGTTTTTTGATTTGTTTTTAAAGGGTTCATCTTCACATAAAACAGCATAAAATGATTATGAAAAGTGCCATTGCCTCATTCCCAAAGAGAGAAGTCCAGATTCTGTACAGTCCCATGTAGCAGTGCCAACTTTTCCCCTTTTGAAAAACAAAAAAAACAAACAAAAAAAATCTTTTCTCTTGAATTCTCATAAAATAGCTTCAAAACTAGATTTTTTTTTTCACTCATTATACAGCAATGGCATATATATACTCTGTATCTGCTTGCAATGCTTCAGTGAAGCTACAAAACGCTTTTATTGAGTGAAATATTCAAGCCCAAGATACCATTGTTTTATGAATGCACACCATTACATCAAATAGAAATGAAATGTATCATTTTATACACATTTCCCTGTAATTTAGCGGCACTTATTTAATGTCTTTGGTACATTAGAGGAACCCACCGATGGGACTGGGCAGATTTGAGGAGGTTTTATTATGTTGATTGCCAGGGCATTTGTTACAAAGACATATAGCTTTGTCTGAATGTGAGGAGGGGATTGTGGGAGTTTTGTGAAAATTAATAGCGTAAGGAATGAGGATTCAAGTTGTATTTTCCCATTTGGCCCTATAGTGCAATCTATCCATCATGACGGTTTCTGTGATTGGTTTCCAGTCTACCACAGTACAATGGGGCTGGATGGGTATTCATATGTGGAGCTCAGACAAAAATTTACATGTGAAAAACTCAACAGGAACAGCTCTTTCTAAAAACAATGACACAGATACCCGACATGATCCACAGCCCTCGGGGGTGAGTGGTTTCATTGGGAACTATTTCCTGCCAAAGATAGATTGATGAATAGATTACACTACGGCCAAGTGTTTTTGTTGTTGTTGTTGTTTTCGTACTTTGGGCCGAACTGTTCTGCAGACATTCTTAGAAAATGAATGAAGGAATAACTCAAATGCCCTAAACCGATTATGAGGCTTGTAAGCGCACAGGTATGAGCGGTGAAATATATCACCCATTCCAATTCCTTTGGTTTGACAATGAACAGACACTTTAATCCTGTGGTAATCCGCCGTGTTTTCGCCGTGCAGAGCAGTGATACCCTGGTTATGTGTCGTCTCGCATCAGCACAAACATGAGCATCCACGCTGATTTGTCTTTTTGAAACCAAAACTCTCCACCAATTCATAAAATAGCAAAGCGGCGATCACAAAAATGTATAGTGTGTGTTTGCGGTAAATGGGTGGGGGTGCATGCATGTGTGAACGTGTGTGTGTGTGAGTGAGTGAGTGTGAGTTTTTCTCTGGCTGCCTGAGAACACCTTCATTTGGCATGCGTGGAAAAATCCAGGAGTGGTGAATAAAAGCAGAGCTCAGTACAGTAGTGACTCACACATTCTGGTCATCAAGATGCAACACTCAAATCAGGATGACACACTTCTCTTCTTTGTCCCTGTACACCGTCATCAAGGCTTATTCTACACATCATAAATGTATTTTGCTTTCACAAAATCTCATCAGTGAAAGAAAGTATAAGTTTGTTTATTGTGATCAAGTGTTAAATGACACTTTAGGTAGGAATTTGAGATTATTTTTTCCCATATTCAGAAGGAATTATGTGTTATTTCCAAAAGTCTTGTGTGTAACCTCACCAAATTAGAAATTAAAACTACAAATATGTGCAGGTATAAAATACTGAAATTATACTGCTGAAAACTTGAAATAAATGGAAGTAACACACCACACCAATGGCTACACTTTCCTACGACCTACTTTCCCACTTACCCCTGTCCATCGAGATAGTTTCTGTCTGATGTGGTGAAGCTTCCTGTCTTCTGGCAGCCCAGTACAATAGGGCTGCAGAGGTATTTGTTTGTGGAGGTCAAACCATCAAAAATTTACATGTGAAAAACTCTACAGCAACAGCTCTTTGCAAAAGCAGCGACACAGACACCGGACATAATCTACAAGCTTCGGGGGTGGTGAGTTTCGTTGGGAACTATTTCCTGCCGAAGAGCACCAGGAATACGTATCTTTTAGGCTCTCGTCTGTACTTGTTTTGGGTGGATGTATGCAGTTAGCTGGTGGAATTTGTCTGGATGGGAAGATTGTACTCGGGGTAAATGGGAAGATATGTATTTTTTGTATTTTGGGTGAACTTCCTTCTATTTATCCTTCAAAATTTTCCATTTGGCACAACTCTTTTATTCAAAGTGCCTCACAGTACTGTGAATGAATGCAGTTTTAGCTCCGGGGAGACCTGAACTCCTAACTCTTGCAGTGCTAGTGCTCTGCCTTGTCCATTGAGAAAGAACTTACACTACAAAAAAACCTACATACAGGAGGCAAGAAAACATGTTGTGTGTGAAGTAGCACTGAAACTCTTATTTTACTCTCCTCAAACTGACGGCACTGGCTTCTTAACATCCAACTGAAGAGATGTGGACATTAAATCGTCTGGTCACAAGTGGAGATAATAAGTGACAGTAGCTCAGTGGTGTAAAATGATTGAATTGGCAACATGATTCAATCACCATGGCTGTAGAATGGATGGCAGTGTGTGCATGTGTGTGTCTGCTGCATATATGTACAGTGCATATGCATACGCGCACATTTTCATTTTCACATTTTGAGTGCACTTTTGTAATCCTCCAGACCAACCACTGAACAAACCAGTGGTGAGCAGATATGTTTGATTGTGCCATGTGTTGGGCTCTGGGCAGGTCATCATGACCCAGCCCGCAAACAACAAAGCGGAGCAGCCTGTGCTTTTCCACTGATTTTAATTAGCATGTGGCGACTTGAACTGAAAACAAAGTGGATTTAAGTTGCTCTTGACATGTTATTTGCTTCCCTTGTATTGACCAAGGTCAGGCAATGTGCTTTTTCCGTTGATTGAGACTCTTCCTGGTTGAATAACCAAACCCACCCACCCACAAATACACACAAACACACACACACACATAGTCCCACACAGAAAAAAAGCCACAGAGAGCCAGAGAGGCACTGATATCATGCAAGCAGTTTCTTCCTGTCACACACCTGTTTGTCCTTATCTAACCTAACATGGACCTGACCTGAGAACAAGAGCCAGTAAGAATTAGACTTTGGACATTTAATTCAATAAATGGGTTTAAAGGTTGTTTGCTCTCATTGTGGAATTATAAAAATATTATGTAACTAATAAACAGACATATGGGAGATATAAGTGATTTATACACAAAGATATTGCCAAGATTTCTGTTCTTGTTAGCTGTGACATAATTTGTCGAAGCATTTTGGTCTTCAGCCCTAGGCCCTTAAGCTCTTTCCACTTTAACCCTTCAGCTCCTTTAGGCCTAGCCTCTTTAAACCTAGCCTGTGTAGCCTTAGCCCCTACAGTCTTATTGTCTCATTGCCATAGTCTCTTTAGCCCTCACGAGGTTAGCCGTAGCTTATTTAAACTATAGCCTATAGCCAATATAAACTCGTCTGTTTTAACTGCTCATTGTCAAGATGAATTCCGAACAAGCAGATCAGTCCTACTGGCATATGTCCAACTTGGCATATGATCCAGTGGAAACCCAAACACAGCCCGTTTGCGTAATGCACTACAGTTGCATTGTATCATGCCATGAAGGGAGTTGCAGCCAACAGACTGGCTGTCTTCTGCAGGATAATGGAAGATGCACTACTGAGCCCTATCAGAACCTGAAGCAGAATTTGTTTATTAGTCTTTGCTGCATTTGGCTTTTCTACTATTACATGGGAGGAAGAGGAAAAAAATAAAATGGAAATATAAATATATATATAACCTACAAAACTATAAACAAAACCTTCAGAAAGTATAAACTAAACAAAAGACTGTAAACACTAGACATATGGACATTGCACTGTGTTACTGCATTGCACAGTAATGAGAGACAATATTCTACATACAGACAAAAGATAGTGTTGCACTAGCTCCATCTGTGACCCTCATCACTGCATGGATTTGGATGATAATGCTGTTCCTGTTCCTCGCTGTGGGGAAATACTGAAATGGTCATTTTTACATATTTTCCAGCAGCATATTACATCTTCCAATGCATGTTTATGGTCTGCATGGGCATCTTCTAGAAATCTGGGGGGTCACAGTACGTACTGTATATGGGGTAATAAAATCAATATTTAAACAGCTTGTGCCTGCTTTCCCATCTGATTTCTGACCAGATGAGGTAGCACTGCTACCAATAGGTTTTGTGTGTGAAGTAGAAGTGGGGAGCCGTCTTTGAAAAGGTCCTGCTAGATTGGATCCACCAGGAGGGCCTCCCTCTCCTCAGAGTGGTTTGGTTAAGGTAAAGGTTAAGGTTACATGCACAAAGTTTCGCAAAAGGTCTCTCTGCCTGCTCCGGTCAGGCACCGACCCTTTGAACATCAGATAGGAAGCAGATAGGAAAGCAGGCACAAGCTGTTTAAATATGGATAGTGTAGCTGTTCCACTTGCTGTCTGCAGGCGGATTCGTCACAGTCCTGGATCAGACCGATCAGGGTTGTGTCGTCCATAAACTTGAGCAGCTTGACAGGAGCTTGACAGGAGCTTGACAGTCTGTGGAAGTGCAGTCGTTTGTGTAGAGAGAGAGAGGGGGAGATCACAGAGCCGTGTGGAGCTCCTGTGTTGAGGGTCAGCGGGTCTGAGATGTGCTAAAACCGACAAACAAAATCCTTGAATAGGTCCCTTGGAAGTCCAGATACTGTCGGATGAAGTACAAGCTTGGGCTGACTGCATCATCCACCAATCTATCGGTCCTGTATGCAGACTGCAGGGGGTCCAGCGAGGAATCTGATTTTTTTTTCTTTCAGGACAAGTCTTTCAAAGATCAGGCCTGTAGTCATTGAGTGTAATCTATGGCTTTTTGGGGACAGGAACAATAGCGGAGCCGATGAAGCAGAACGTGACTGTGCACAGCTGCAGGGCCTGACTGGAAATGTCGCTGAAGATGAGTGCCAGCTGATCGGCATGAATACAGTCCTACTTTGTCTGGAGATAGCTGTGATTTTTAGCTGTGGTTTTGTTTTGGAAATCAAACAGCACAGTAACAAAAAGGGAAAAAGTGCATCACATGTGCAGGCCTAATAGATGTTTCATTTAATTTAATATAAAGAACATGAGAAATAGAAATTAAAATGTAAATATACAGCAATGGTAATTATTTGTATTATAATACAAACCCTATGTTTGCATGGGTTCCTGCCAGAAGCTCCAATTTCCTCCCACAGTCCAAAGACATGCAAGTCAGGAGAACTGGAGATACTAAATTGCCCCTAGGTGTGACTGTGTGTGTGAAAGTGTTTGTCTGTCTGCTCTGTGATGGACTCACAAGCTGTCCAGGGTGCTTCCCCCGCCGTCCGCCAAATGAGGGCTGGGATTGGCTCCAGCACCCCAATAACCCTAATTTGGATGAGCGGTTTGGGAAATGAATGAATTCATGATACTTTACATAATAATAAACTATATTACTTTTATCATCAGGTATATACACTGCTTCTATGCACTCCAGGATCTAAAAAAACCAAAACATCTCAGATATCTTAAGCTACATTCAAGACACATGGGAAAGACCGCAGACACAAACTGTTAGCTGAAAATAATGTTGACATCCGTTGTTGAATGGCAAATATTACCTAGAAAAATTAACCATTTTAATCACTTACGTGATTTTGTGATCAAAGCTTTTAAAATGTCATGGGGCAGGACATAACATTATGGATTTTTTCTCTTTCTCTATACAAATATTACAACTTTCAATAAATACATTTGAATTATTAGAATAATAATAAAAACCGGAATAAATGAAAATATGCTTTTTGTCTTTAATCTGTGCAAATGCTGCTTCCATCTCAGTTTTGGTTTTTGATAAGATGAACATAAATGCACTGTCAGAATGCCATGGCACATACCCAGTGCGTTTTCTGTACTTTTCATTTATAATGTGAATATACTGGAAGATGTGCACTTTTTATATTCATGTTTGGCTGTCCACAGGCCCATCAGTGTGAAGTTGGGCACCATTTTGCACATCATGTGGGGTGGGCAACCATGTGCCATGGAGAGCCGAGAGGCAGCAGATTTTCTTTCCAACCAAAAACTCCACCAGGTGATTTCACTGATTACCTCACCTGCAAGCAGAGAGGAGGGACTAATCAGTGAAATCACCTGGTGGAGTTTTTGGTTAGAAAGAAAACCTGCAGCCTCTCGGCTCTCCATGGCACATGGTTGCCCACCCCTGCTGTAGTCTGTTAGTACTGCTGCTGTTGTGCACACCCTCATAATACTGAAATAATTTCATATTGTACATTTCTACTAAGCGCACACTTATTATGCATTTTAAATGCAAACAAATGTTAACTATAAGAGATCAAAATCAATCTTCCGTGCATCAGCCTCTTTTAGTAATCAGCAGATCAGTGCGTCACAGCAGGACAGCAAGCAGAACAGAACCAGGCTTAATCCAATTGCGCTGCTCCAAAGATCCCCTTCTTTTGAAATATTAATTATATTCCATTACATTACATAAAAATACTGTATTTTGATCACGGATGTTTGTGAAAAAGTAGAGGATAACTTCTTAGAATACTTTTAAACTGCAAATGACTCAGAAAAAACTCACAATGCAATTTGAATAAAGATACAAATGAATGTATGAAAATGTGAAAAACATTTCCTGTCCTTTTACATGTTCTGCCTTTCATATCCTATTATACTTTAAATATGGCAAAGTCAGCTGAAAGTGACAACTGTAATCAATATGTACTTCCTTCAGCTTATGTTACTGATCGTAATTTGGACCGTAACTAGGAACTATTATGGAGCAAATTTTACAGTACGCTCACTACAGGCCAGTTTTGCAAACGTTGACGATAATCAAGTTACTTTCTTTTGTTTTCTTCTTCCGAGTCGCAATGTTTCCGACGGCTACTGAACGCCGCACGGTCTCAGCGCTGTGAATTGCTGTGTTTATTTTCAGCGCGGTGACGTGAACGCTGCACTCCTCCTATATGAGGCTCGTCAGGCCGCTGCGGCTCCGGGATTGGTCCGCTTTTGTTGCTGTCGCTGCCTGGGACGCCCTGCAGGGGACGGCGGGGGCGGTATAAAAGGCGCTTCCTCCCGACTGACCATCTCACTCTGGCGGAGGATAGTGTAGTGGGAGGGTCGGTCAACGTGGCAGCGAGGACCCCCCCTGTATTTACCAACAACAGGCGTCTATTTCCCAACACTGTACCGTCCTAGCACACGTACTCTCTCTGAAAACCCCTTCTACCTCGACAAATAAATGCCCAGAGAAATAACACAAGCGCCAAGAGACAAGGATCGCAGTTCAAAAGTGGAGAGGAAGACGAACAGCCGGACAAACCCGTAAGAGGAGAAACAACAAAGCGCACGGAACGTCGCTGTCGCCGTTGCCTTTCTCAATGCATACCCTTTGTGCCCGGGGAACGATGAAACCAGAGATCAGCGCCGCCGTCGGATTTCTGTCGAGATTTCTGCGGATAAAAGGACACGTAAACGACCGACAGCTCCAAACATTCAGCCAAAGCTTACAGGACATTTTGGCAGGTAAGAAAAACAAGAACAATACTCCACAACACGCATATAAATTACTTTTAATGTGTTACACGGCTTAAACTACCGTTTCGCACTAAACGCCTCGATTTGGTTTGATTGCAAAGAGTTAATGTTGCGCTCTAGCCGATTTGAGAGGGATTAAGAAGAAGCCCTTCTTTGTTCTCCAAGTAACACCAACAACGGCACCAGAGCGCACCACGACTGCGCACGGTGGAAAAAAACACACACACGCTCAAATACAAACTCACAGATGAACCGTCTCCTGTGATTTTGTCGATTTTATTAAGTTGAGACAAACAAAACACACATTTGTTGCTTTCTTTGTTTGTTTGGAAAAAAAGAAGCTGGTGTTATGGGCTGATTTCTTGGTTCAAACAAGGAAGTGCGCCTCGTCGATGAGGCAGAGTGGAGCAAAACAGCCCCTAGTGAGTTGGTGGAGGCAGCTCAATTACGTAATGCTGTGGGTGAAACGGAGGGAGAATAAAAACACATTACACATTTTAGATCAAACTTGTTTTTTTAGCAGTATTATGTGAGTCAACAATGGGCACGGTCTTAGAATAATCCTTTGATTAAAAAACGAACCGTAATTATCTTATTGTGACTCACAGCGCGTCTGTTTACGTGACCTTGGCCCATATAATTAAATATAGCCGTATAATATTCCTATAGGGACTAATGAGGGACTATATATAACTTAGGTAGCGAGTATTTAGCGAGCTTATCGTGATGGCACTTAGTTTTATTCGCCATCCACGCATGATTTCCTTTTAATGAATGGAGCTGGAATTGAATGGCCCGCTCGCAGTTCATTTTCCAGGAAAACGAGCCCAGCCGACGTCTTCATTTACCTGCGGGCTTTGCATTTTACCGGAGTTTCAGAGGCCCGGGCGCCCTGGGAGCGTGAGTCTCATTTCCTGCTGTAAAGAGATTCCAGTCTCAGGCCTCTAAAGCTGCCATACATCTGCCACGCACCATCAACTAAGCACTTAAAACGCCAGATGACCTACATTTTCTAAATTACAGCGTTAGGCTGTCCAAAAATATCCCGCTTTCCACACATGGAAAACATGGAAGAACGAGTTGTCTTATTGTAGAGAGAAATACAACATTTAGGGTATATATAATGAGAGTACCTCGAGGCGACGACAAACTCACTCTCCACTGCAAACTAGTTGCAAATTACTATCGGGGTATTATTCTAACCAATATAAATATGTCCATAGGTGGACAATAAGTATTGTTCATTGTTGAGAAATATTTCATAATAACAGACTGATAGTGGAGAATTAGAAACAAAAGGCTGGAGAGAGAGCGTCCTGAGTCAGTGGTGTTTGTAAACAGTCGAAGCCAGAGTAAAATGGCTGCAGGCAGAGAGAACAGTGTGTGTGTGTGTGTGTGTGAGGGGGAGGGTGTGTGTTATAGTTGGGGCCTTTTTAAGAGGATATTAGAGGGGGAGGTAGCACCGTATAATTAGGCTTGTAGTGAGAAACAAGCCCACTGAAACAATTTGGTCACCTCTGGAGGAGAGTTTACTGCCCTTTTTTGTTCTGAAATGCATCTTTGATTAAAAAAAGCAAAACACAAACAAATTGTGTATATTATCAAAAAATAGTATCAAATGTGTGCATTAGTTATACAAGAGGTTGTTTTTGTTTTTTTTTCTTCCTTTTTTTTGGCTTCCCTGAAACTGCTTTTTGTTTGATTTTGGTTGTTGCCTTTGTGTGAGCACTAACGGGTCAACAAGTTTAGCCACCCTTTTCCTTACCACTATATCGCTGAACATTGCCAAATTAAAACAGAAAAAAAAGTGGGCAAATCTTCACAAAGAGGTCCCTACCTCCCGCTCTGCACATGAGACGAGTGTGTGACAACAAAAGTGAGTGTGTGAGTACCCTGTGGGGCTTGCTGCTAAACTAGGCCAACCCCGAGCTCTTTTGTGCTTCTGAACATCACAATCACTGACTATTGTGTCTGTGTGATGAAAAGCTGGCTGTCTCGCTCCTCTTGTTTGTGCTGAGGGGGGGGAAAGTGGGAAATTAGTTCAGAAACCAGATTGTAACCACGATTAGTTGTGTAATTGTAGTTAGCAGGGCTTTGATTCTTCCTGTTTATCCGTTCACCTTCTTAGCAGAGCTTCAGCGGCCGAGCACTAGAAAATGTCTACACCTTCGTGGAAATTCCCCAAAACAACAATCTACCAAGCAAATCATTTCTTGACTCATCTTTTTGCTACCCCAACGTACAATTAAGCACTATATCTCTATGAATATACTTCATTCTTGAATGTTGCATAATTCAGAGGTCAGCCACAATAAGTAAACAACCATGTTTTGTTCAAACTTAGTAGGTTAAACGTTCACTCATCTGCTTAGGTTTCCATTCCCCGTTTCCTGCCCCCCCCCTCCTCCTCCTCTGTGCCCTGATTTTTAAGAATAGGCTGTGCTCTGCTGATCCTTTCCCAGCTGCTCCAGGGCCTGTAGGTAGCCGTCTTTGTGGCTCAACCGGAGGCAGAAAGATCATCCAGGCCCTGTGCTCTTTCATGAGTGCCAAGCCCTCCATTAGCTCAGCGGTACACAGCTTTCTGCGATAAAGACACGGGGGGTTATTATCTCGTGGAAGTGTCCAGGTGGCCTCCGGGCCCCAACATTAACGCTGGCCTACTTCACTTACCAGGTTTTTCATTAGTCAACAATGCAGTTAACTTCAATGGGAATTCAATATAGGGGGCCTTGTCAGAGAAAATAGAGGGGTAGGCTTGCTCCCCGAAGTGGCAAGCTCAGAAAATGAAAAGGTCAGAAGAATGGAGGATATTTCTGAATCCATCTAACACAATAAACATACAGAAACGGTTCTTTCTTCTGAGCTATCCCGCAGAAACTATGAAAACAACACCTTTTTTATAGTATACCAAAAGTGAGCCTGCAAGGAAAGAATGAGCTATATTTTACTTTGTCATACAAATTACTAGTGGAAGATGTAAACGGTTTCATTTTCCTCCCCGCTGCCTTACCATTGAAACGCTGCGCATGACGTCGCTCTGAGTCACTGTTTTCATTGCCGTTCCAAACTCCCAGAAACTTCCACGGCCAGGGGGAAACAAAATAGGGTCCTGTCCCTTTTAAGAGGCGGAGCCCTCTGTCCCAGATGGTTGGCTGAGACTTCAACACTTTTGGTGTTGTTGTTCAGCCAGTCATGGAAGACTTTGTGACACTGACGATGGCTGGGGGAGGGATTGTGCAATTCAATGGACCTCTTTTTGTCACGTAGGCCCAGGGTGCCGCTGACTGCCTGTTTATGACTGCTTATCAGGCCGACAACAGGCAGCTACAGTTTTTTTTAACTACAGCACAGAACTAAGCCTTGTACTCATTTATTAAAAAAATGTTTTACAGCTTTTTTCCACAAAACAAAATAATTGGTATTGAAATAAACAGCATACTCTCACATTTGTACTTCATTACACACAGTAATAGGAGTAGCAGTGCAGTAATACTGGTAATGTAACTACTAAACTGAAATTAGTAGCACATAAATGAGCTGTATTTTACAGGACTGGTTAGCAGATAAATTGGTTTTCCTTTGTTTATCTAAAGTTGTCTGATATCCGCAGTTATGATATTTGTATAGTAATGTCTTTGATCATTTGTTCTGACAAAGTCTGATGTAATCCCACTTCAACTCCCCTGAAGCGTCCTCCTGGCAAAAACACAGAACATGAGATTAACATCTACTGCCCTTAATCACCAAACACTAAACTGTTCGCTTTCAATCCCACAATTATAACTTGTCTAATATAATATAAGCAGTAATGCTTTGTGATGAATGTAAGACATTAAGACAGATATGTGAATAATCAGAATATAATTTAATCACACATCAGACAGTTTTGCTTGACCTGAATGATGTGGCACATTTTTGACTACACTACAATGTTCCATTTTTTTCCCAATTTATTTTTACCTGAACAGTTTCTGTAGCCTCATTTTGTACTTTTGTACTCCAAACACACGTGGCAGTGCTCCGTGTAAGTTCTGCTTTCTGGTTTGCCCTTTGTTCAGCTCCAGCTCGGTGTGGATCTCACATGCTCAGCCTTGTGCGTAGTCCACATTGTTGGTGTGTATAGTAGATATATGAACAGCATCATGGCTGCAGAGTATCAAGTGATTCTGCTCTAACCTTTAGCCTCTCATCTCTGTGCCTTTATTTGTCAAGGCCTGTGGCCCTGGAAACCCAATAGCCTATACGCCCAGGGTCACACAATCAGCTTAAAGGCTACAGTTATTGCAGATATTGTTTTTAGTCTTGCATCATCATGTTTGAGGCTTCCACCTGAGAGGGATTTTGTGATCTGTCCTACGGCTCATGATACACGATAGCAGCCTGCTGGTAATTGCTGCAAACCTAAACTCTCTGTCCTTCCCCCTCTCTTCCCCTTTCTCTGTGTCCCCTCAGAGCAATACAAGCACCACTGGTTCCCAGACCGGCCCTGCAAGGGTTCAGGTTACCGCTGCATCCGCATCAACCACAAGATGGACCCTCTGGTGTGGCAGGCAGGCCAGCGCATCGGCCTGACCATCCAGCAACTCTACCTACTGCTGCCCAGTGAGCTCACGCTCTGGGTGGACCCCTTCGAGGTGTCCTACCGCATCGGTGAGGATGGCTCCATCTGCGTCCTGTATGAGTCGCAGCCCGGGGCGGCCGGAGGAGCGCCGGCAACGGCCACCACCAGCTCCCCCTCAGGAAACAGCGCGTCGGTGAGCCCCATGGTGGACAGTCACACCAGCTGCAAGGAGGAACTGATGGTGCTGGGCAGAACCAGTCCCTCCAAAGCCTACAACATGATGACTGTGTCCAGTTAAAGGGGCACCACCGCCCCCGGCCTACTTTTGTTCAGGGTCACGCCGTGGCGATCAGGGCGAGCCTTTTCAAAGCTAAAAATATGAAATGAAATAGTGAAAGAAGAGAAAAGCAAAAGAAAAAAGCAGAGGATGTGGCCTATCGTCCAGGTGATGGAAACCTTGTAGGTTTGATATTTTTTTACCCCCTTCCCCATTGTCGTCTGTTCTGTTGTGTCATTGGATCTGCCGGGCACTCCGTTTTTTCAGGAGAGGCTGTGGTGAAATGGAACTGTTGGGGCAGCTAAACCAACCAGGAACCCCCCCCGGAGACTGGCTCCGCCCATCCCCCGACTGTAAACAACATGGTGATTGGCTCCATCGCTGAAGGGGCTTTTTTGTTGTTGCTTTTTAACACTGAGGTCTATCAACGTTGACTTTGCACTTTTCTTACTTGTGGTTACTATGGGTACCGTGTTCACCGACGCCATCAGTCAACACCAAAACTCTCCTAAATTGTAAAGGAATTACTGTCAGGAATTATCCCCCTTCAATTTCAAAACCAGAAGTTTTTCAATTTGCTATTTTCATTTGGTGTGTTTCCTGAGTGGGGAGGGAGTTGAGGTTCAGACGGTGCCTTTCCCAGTGTAAGCCCAAGGTAAAGAAACGCCCAATAAAAGCCTCGTTTTTTTTTCTATAAAAACCTTTTTGGACCACAGGGCATTTGTTTTCTTTATCCTTTGGCTGTCTGAGCAAAGGCCCTCTGTCTTAACTTCTCTTCCTCCCCCTTCTCCCACCAACACCGAGCTTCAGGAAACACACGTCAACCCACCCTCGGCCTGTATGTAAGTGCAAGTGGAATGTGCTGTGACACCTGTTACCTATGGATACCAGTGTGTCCCGTTGCACTGTTACCCCCTCCCATCACTCATGTATGTGTAGCTTTCCGGGGAAGGGCAAGGGATTCGTCCCCTCCCCCCCTCCCTCTGGTTAATGAATGTTGTTGAAATTCACAATCAAGTCCCCATGTTGTTAATTTGCCCCCCTTTTCCCCCCACCACTGGCTTTCCTCCCCTGCATCACCAAAATTCAAAGTGTAGCATAGGGGGGCCTATTATACCGAAACTAAGGATTACCTTGTTTTGGTCATGTGGCCCTGTCAGAATTGACATTGAATGCACTTTGACGTTAGATTGTGTGGGATGTCTAATTTTTAGAGAAAATCGCCTGCATTCCATCCACTCGAATGTCATCTTTTCACACCATATTTCTTGCCCTCCCCATTTTTTAGCCATTTGTTCATACTGTAGCTCCCATATTGGGATAGACTGATGTCTATTAAATAGGGAGTGTGCAACTCTGGGCTTCAAACATTTTTACACTGTATTTGCAAACATTTCAGAGCTGTTGATGTAAGTGGAGAGTAGTTTTGGTGGTATGTTAGAAAGTTTTTGTCATCTGTTCATATGGCACTGTTCGTCAAAGCCCCAGTAGGATGCAGAGCTTAGCTGCTTCCCTCCCCTGAACTCACACAGATGGTGGTTTGAGTTGCTGATAGAAAGCAAGCCTGAAAGCTCTGGACTAAGTGATGACTGTGTGTGACTTTGGCCAAAGGGAGGTCTGGAGCACCGACTGTTCAGACATTAATTTAGCTTGACTTAAAACACACCAGGCCTTGTCAGCCTTCTGTATTCATTTCCATTACTGATTTTCAAGATCTTGGGTTAGGGAAGACACTTCACAAGTACCCCTTTCCGTTTGTGTGCATTGGAGGTGCATTGCCTTATGTAGACCTCATTGTCAAAACTATGAGCCATCCTCTGAGTTTAAACTGATAAGCAGGCTTACATGAGTCAGCCTGCTGCAAGGTGCTGCCTAGACGCTCCCTGGAGGCGTCCTTGTCCAGTCCGGCAGCTTCAAATTCCCCCTGGGGTGGGGGTTAGAGTGCCTCAAATGCCACATATCACCCCTTAGCTCAGACCTCCTGTTCAGCCAACAGCCAGGCAGCTTGCAGCTAGCTGACCCCCTGTGGATGCAGGTAGACTTAATGTGACACATATCATCTTCCATCACTGCAGGGTGTTGGGTAAGGAAGGCAGGGAGGGGGAGTTGGTGTGAGAGAGGAGGGGCCAGGGCCGGACTCTCGTCCAGGGCAGCTACAATCCCTCCAGCCCCTCTTCTGGACTAATTCAACACCCCCCCTGACCAGAAGCCCTCAGCCCTCCCTCAGCAGTGATGGATATAAACCAGCACACGCGCTTTGCGTGCTCAAGCTGCACTGGGGGGTGGGGGGGGCTAGTGAGAGACGAGGAAACATGGGTCAAAGGTGAGGAATTGAGGGTACTAGGCCATTGTTTTCTATAATCATCTCACTGGATTGCGCTGCACTTAAATGTTGAGTTTGAGTAGCAACTTTGTTTACATGCATATGAAAGGATGTGACGGCTGACTGATGTACCCCCAGTTCACTCCTGGTTTGGTGCTGAGTGGCGACAGCTCGCTGGAGCAGACGCGGGGACGGCTGCAGGGTGTTTTCCAGGCCTTACCTGCCGGCCACATCTGTCACAGCAGGCTGCTTCACCAGTCCTCACCAGACCTATGGGTGTTTAAGCTCCCCTAAGCCCCAAGAGGATCATGGGTAATAGAGCTATGGCCATTGACGCACTGCAACCCCAACCCTTCCCTTCCCCGCTCTCTGTTGGTGCTCCCTTCAGCAATCTGTGAAAAGCAGTGATTCCGTTTTGGCCAGATGGAGAGGGGCTAGCTGGGACAGGAGCCTAGAGCTTTGGTTTCCAGGGTGGACACCAGTTTTAAAACCATGCTGCTCCACTATAGCTTTTAATGATGTGACAAGATGTTATGAGATTGGTTGATATTTCAGAGGTGAGATGATCGCTTCGTCTCACTCTTCTCTAAATGTGTTTTTATGGTCACACTGGTAGGTTTTCTCATCTTCCCACTCTGCCATGCCCATTTTCTCCCCCTTCTCATTAAGAGGATTTTTAGTCTGGTGATCTAACCCACTTTTTAATAGACCTCGCTTTTAGCCCCACGAAATAATGGAAACGAAACCCAAACCCCTTTGAACACCTTCTCAACTGTACTACCACTCGAAATGGTTTTCAAGTCCACAATAATATTAATTCTCTAAATGGCATCCATACAGCGTGTGCGCACATAGGTTTCAGAAAACGTTGTGAGAGTGCTTTGAATAGTCAGAGGTAAAATAGCACATAAAATGCACTAAATATGTCAAGTTGAAGTTGTGACATTTTTTTGAGACGCGAAGAGTCTCTCCTGGAATGTATTGCCAAACTCAGGCCTCGGACATTCAATAAATACCCTTATGGAAAAGTTGTGCATGTTAAGACACGAAACGGGAAGGGAATAGCTGTTTTTGTTGTTGTTGTTGTCAATCTTGTCATCGCTAAGTTGAATTATTGCCACTTTCACATTTGAGGTGTTTTACATATTGTAGAATGTATTGTAATTGTACAAGAAATGGTAGAGTACATAACATTACACATGGGAAGTGCCAATAATTGCTATCTTGAGGTGTTTTAGATGTATTCCTTTTGTATTTCATCTTTTAACATGGATAACTCTTTTCATAAGTGAAGCCATTCGTGATGGGAGTGTTGGCAAGGACCAAAGTTGTTTTGGTTAAAAAAAATTATTAGTTTCCATGATCTGTACTTATAGACTTATCCTTTGTTTTGTTTTTTGTTGTTTTTTCCTTTTTCTATTTACATACAAAACCAGAAAATAGAAAAAAAAAATCTGAGCTTACCCAAGAAGAAAAGCTGTCCACCCTATCTTGTGATCTCATGTCAGTACATCTTTATCGTGTTCATTTTTCTTTTCCTTGGGTATGTTGTGATGAACTGCTGTAAATTTGTACAGTTCATGTAAATTGATTGTGCGGAAGTTGTACAGATTTCTATATTTTGGAAGAAAAGTTTTTTTTTCTCTGTAATAAAAGATTTCCTATCTTGGCAACATATTCCCTGTGAGCCGTGTCATTCTTTACGTGCTCCAAGCTTCCAGACCAGATATCTGGTGAACAAAATATATGACAGTAGTATTAAACAGCTTACCAACTTATGATTCCTTATCAAAATAATATATTACCAAATGATTCCTTCCAAAGTTTGAGGATTGTGCCATGTGTTTCATACCTGGAGGAGGGTCAGAGACCTTCTAAACATAGTGAGTGCAGCCACACCAGAAGACAGTTTGACCTCTGGTGTGTCAGTCTGTGATGGAGTGGGTCATCTGAGCCAAGAGGACTGGAGAGGAAATCAACTCAGCAGTTCTCCCTCTAATGTTCAAGCTTTTCAACAGAAAACAAACTGAACAAACTGCACTGTGTCATTCTAGGCTGCACATTGCGTAAGGAAAGAGCGTTGCTGTATGTCAGCCGACATACGCCCCGTTCCCCGCATTCTGTAATGGGATAACAGTCCATTTACATTAAAAATAAGTAATTATCATACTTTCTTCAAAGAGCAACCCCTGGAATATGACTGAAACTGTTGGAATACATACATGCATGCAAATGAACACAACCTGACCCATAGATGAAGCCTCTGTCAGTGTCACTATAGCTCTATATCATGGGAGTAACAACATTATTTCATGAGGTTTGGCATGTTGAAGACTTTATGCTTTGCCTTAAAAGGGCCGCTGTCTGCCCCGATTGGTAAATCCAATTACTTCACGTCCAAATGCACATGCACATGATGTTTTGAGACGCGTGGGAAAAAAAATCCTGTTAGCCTTCCATTCTCCATCCTAATGGAAGTGCTTCCATGGTCTAAATGAGAGGATGCGACAGATGGTACTGTGAGCGAGGACTCGCACAAAAACTCTAAAATTGCTAACTCGGCCAGGGGTGCACCGACGCACAATGCCGCTCCACCCGAACCAGCTGACTCGGCAAAACCCAGAGTTTGGATTAAGACTGCAATCCTTTGCAGCACTCTGAATCCCCCAGGTTGCTTAGCAGCAGGCCCGAAAAGAAAAACATTTGGCCCGTTTCGACAGACAGACAAAGGAAGGAACGAGAAGAGCTGGTTTTGCAGGAGCCGAGGGCACGGGGGGGTGGAGGGGATGGAAAGGGAAGGTGACTGGGCTCGTGTGTTAGGGCTGGCTTCACCTTTCTAAACACTGGCTGGGACCAGGCCTCTAGCCCCCCACGGCCAGGGAGTGTGGACGTTGTAGTTGTAGATGTAGACTGGGCTTGTTGTTGCGTTGTCTCAATGCAACATATCAGAGCAGACAACAGAGCTGAAGGCAGGAATGATATTTGCAAATAGAAACAAGTCAGTCATGGTTGAACAACTGGTTACAACTTGATCTTATATATGATCTGATGCTGATTCTCGTGCTTTATGCTTCATTCAATTTCCCTTTTTCAATTTCTCTGGAAGCAGGTCAAAGATTCCCAGGGTGTGTCAGACCGTAGGGCCCGCAGTGGTTTGTTTTGTATGAAAATATCATCTGGGGAAGTGAATAAGGAGCCAGCCAACAGTAACATGCGGTACCAGTAGTCCGAATTTTGCAATCCTCCCCTGACAGGGTTTTGCAATGACTCATTTGAGCAAGATGTTTTGACACGTTTTTATCTGAAAAATCTGAGCTGGATCGCAGAGGCTGACCATGCGCTGATACTCAGCATTTTAACGAGATACATTTTTGAGAGCTGTTGGAACACGTGAGGTTCTTTTTACATTAATGTGCTCCTACATGTTTTATAAACTCTTCACTTAAGCTTCATAGCTTTGCAGATTTCCTTAAGGTAGGCCAATTTACGAATATGCACTTGGTAATCGTTTCATGTAAATACCACAGATACACGGGATAAGAGCAAATATCCCTCGCCTGTAATGCATAATGTATGAACTCAATATTCACTTTATTCAAGTTCCATTGCAATGTATGTCGGGGTATCATCAATTTGTCATCTAAGAATTGCAATGGAGTTTCAGCTTGGCACTGATGAAACACCAGTGTAATATTTTCTGCCCTCTCTTCCATGCACATAGCAACAGAGGTCGCTCTGTGGAGATGGTGTGATTAAGTAGAAAGTAGTAGAAGGTGCGGCTGATTTCCACAGAAAGATAAGGAGAGTCTTGTGCGAGATTATTTTGGTGTGGTATGATAATGGCCTGGAATGATAAGCAAAAAGTCACACCACCTCAGCCTAGGTTGAGTCACAGACCACAGAATGAACTGTGGTTATGCTGCAGTCACTTAATAATTTCATACTGTGGACACAGCACTAATATGTCAGTTTACTCTGTCCTGTAAGGCTGCGTCTGTGTGCTGTGATTCAGTGTGAACGCTGCGTACAGGCAATATGTTCCTGTCTTAGAACAAAGGCACGATGAGTGACAGTGTGAGCTTATGTGTCCACTAACAGGGGGAGGCCGACATCTGCGGCCCGCTCCATTGCCGGGCAGATGACAGAGTAGCCCTCCTGCAGTGTGTGTGTGTGGGTGTGTGTTTTTGTGCTTGCGTGTGTGTTTCTGCCTCCTGTGTGCGTTTGAACGGCTCTCTTGCTTCGAAGACAAAAGCTAAAATGCAGCTGCGTAGCTTTCTGCACAAGTCACAGCCTTTTGCACATGCGTCTTGCACTGTGGGCTTTGTGAGCGTCAGCGTGTGTGTGTGTGTGTGGGTGTGTGTGTGTATTTGTGGATCTATCTGTGCATGCATGCAAATAGAGGTAGTGGTTCTCAAAGTGGAATCTCCAGACCACTAAAGGGACCCCATTTGGTTCTAGAAGGTCACTAGGAAAATGAGGAATAGTTTCAGTTCTTTATAATTCACTGAAAAAAAAAAAGTCCATTAGGGAGTGTGTCAGAATGACTGTTGTAATCACATGTTTCAGTATCTCCACTATTATTTCCTCATAACAGTGAAGACAGTTCTGCAATTCAATGCGACGGTTCAAGCTGTAATAATTGAGATGACAAAAAAAAAAAGTGGAATAAGCACATAATTTATCGGTTTACAACCTTGTAGTCTCAATCGACAAATTACATGCTCCATTTTTTTGTCAGCTGAGTTTAAACAGTCACTTAAACTGACCCTCAATTTTCATTATTGCAGCTTTCATCAGAAACAACAGTCCACTCAAATGGGTCTTGCATGACATGAACATGTTTGAGAGCCTCTGATGCGCAGTGTTTGTGCAGGCCTCTGTGCTGGTGTGTATTTCCACTGGACTCTCTCTTTGGTAGTGCCTCTTTGTCGGTGTGTGTGCCTTTGACGGGCCAAGGACAAGTTCTTTCTCTTTTGAAAGAGGAGCCCTGCCCTGCCGGTGCAGGTCCCCAGGGTGTTATGCTACCAACTATCTCTCTCTCTCTCCCCCTCAGGGCAGTATTCATCCTCAGCTCTGACATCTGCTTTTGCCCCCGCTGCACACACCCATCCCACCGGTGTCCTAACAGGGACAATAGCAGACAGTGTGGACAAAGACATCCAGCTTGGGCCAGCCACGGCACAAGAGCCGGGTGGATTGACTGTGGGAGTGACTGGCAGGGAAGGGGATTACTAGAGTATGGCAGCTGAATGGTGCAGAGCTTTGTTCTGAATGAAATGGGGATGTATAAATATGGGGTTATTGTGTTGGTGTCAAATAGCAAGCTGGCAGCATTACAGTCTTCATCTGAATGGGTGTGTGCGCGTGTGTGTATTGTTTATATATGTATAATTATACTTGTGTGTACACAAGTCAGTGCATTTGTTTATGCATGTCCATACATGCATGTGTGGTCCTACTGAAGCTGTTGTGTACCAGTCCATGAATAGATTATAATATAAGTAATAATATAAGTAACACTTGACTGACAATGTTAATTTTCAACTTTCTAACCCTAACCCTAACTGATACAAAGCTGATAAGTCCACTGTCTATCACCGCTATTGACACATAGCCCAACCTCAAGTGTATTACTGCAGTTATACCACTGTTGTTTTATTGATTGATTGATTTGTTTGTTTGATTGTTTTTTTGGGGGGGTAGTTGCTGAAAATATCAATCCATTGTTTCTTGATTTCTATTCAATTATGATTTTTTTTCAGCATAGATATCAAAAGTAAACACGACGGAGTGATAGACAAATTCGGTTGGAGTACCAATCATGAGAATTCCTCTCATCCAATCAGAATGTTAGATTGGTGCGGTCGGGGGTTTCATACAGTCTAATTAACAATACACAATGTTTGCATATTAAGATATGTTCCTTCGCTGTTTGATTTAGTGCTAAAGAGGTTGAACTTCTAGCCAGTTCCAAAACTTTCCTCAGTTGCTATTCTGAGCATGCTGGTGTCTGAGCGGCCTTTGCTGGGAGAGCCCTCTGGACGCACAGTAAATGGTGCATTTTACATTTCCAGTGTCTTTGGAATAAACAGAAGGTGAAACGGGTAGTTAGCATGAATAGCAAACAGGCAGCGACTCAAACTTTATCGACGGAAAATCCGAGGCAAAAGTCATTGCATTGCCGCCCACGCTGTTTGATTGACAGGTGATCTCTGGGAAGAAACGCAGTGCAGAAACAGCAGCGCGGTGACAGCTTCAAGAAAGATGTCGCCCAGAATAAAAATAGAGTATCTTGTGGATTCAGGGCTTGGACTGTCTTGTTTGTGGTCTTTTTACAGCAGCTTTATGGTGGGGCAAAGTGTTGTATGGATGCCTCATAAGACCCATATCTCCTTTCACTGTCTATCTTCAGAAAGCCTCGCTCTTCTCCCACCGTCCGCCTGCCCTCTCTTCTCTCTTTTTGCAAAAATAGATCTCCCCATCACCATCCTCTTTCTGTACGTCCCTCTTTATCTTCTTCCCAGGCTATGCCTTTCCTCTCTTTATTTTCTACAATCCTCCCTTATGCTATCACTTCCCCCTCCAGTCTGCCCCCCCCCCCTCTCC